>JAHHZJ010001145.1:0-122661 GCA_021437245.1 Aegilops speltoides | reverse complement strand
AAAGAGGTGGCTCTTGGTGACGAATGATGACATGTCGTTGTCTTGCTCGATGAAGAGTGGGTTTGTAGAAGAACTTGGCCTATCCATCATAAGAAAGTGGTGGTGAGTAGGAAAATGAGAGAACAAAACCAAAGTTACCTTTTCCAAAGATTGTGGATGTAACAAGTACGATCCCACGTCATGTTACAATAGGGGAATTGGTACCGGGAATTGTTTCTCACACCTACAAGTAAATGGTCTATGGAGGAGCTTGGTTAGGAAAGGCACAAATAATTCAAGCAAATGTTAGTCAAGATGTTGATAAAGTTGAGAAGATTGACAAATGACAAATAAGACAAATAGATCAACCTCCCAAGATAACACTAGGAACACACACACGGAAGATAGATGGGATCTGCACAACCAAGGGATGAGCTCGGGGATATTGATACACGGGAAAAGCTCTTGTCGTACGGATACTAGAGAGACGCTAGCTCGATTGCACTAATGGGCTAGATACGCTAGTGCACCAACCTAATAGAGAATCTACTCGTCTCACTATCCCAAGTATGCTTATGTATGTGGTGACCAAGATGATGCACGAATGCGAAGGCTCGATGCTATTGCTTATAAGCTCTTTGCTTTTCTTCTCTTTTGCTTAAAAGCTTTTCTCACTTTTTTCAACTATGCCACGATGCTTGATATGCGAGCCACACAACGAGGTAACCAGTAGTAGATGCACGGGATGGACGGAACACTAAATGGTGCACTAAGACGTGCCCGGCAATACTCAACAAGCTAGTCTCGATGGGTAAGCTACGCAAAATGGCTCAAAGTTATCAAGTTAATGGCAGGTGATAGAGGCAAAGGTGTCCCGTCTTTCGATGAGATGGTGGATTTCGCTTTGGTGGAAGTCGACTTTGACGATCCGACTACGAACGTGCGAGGACGCCGCGCCTTAGCAATCGCTAAACCAACTCCGAGAGGTTATTGACCACGCCGGAGCATGATCAACCTGACCACGAGGGTCTGTTTCCTGCGAGCAATCGAAGAACAAAAAAGAAACTGAGATTGCAATCTGGATATTGCGAATATAAGATGAAAGCTTTATTGATCAAGGTGGGGTTCTGTGACGCCTTTGTCTGGTCGTTGAACACAAATGAAGTACGCGAAGTTGCAGCTATGGTGAACTTTTAATCTAAACAAAACCCAAAGTCTAAACGACGCCCTAAGGGCTGTATATATGGGGAAAAGGAGAATTTCGTAGCCCTTGAGGGTGGGGTCCAAACCAACCCTAACTCTTGTTTCCCCACACATACGGACTCTAAAAATAGCACATACTTAAGTATTTCGAAATTACATGGGCCTGGCCCAATAATAAGGTGACGCAGACACCTAGAATAGCCTATGGACGAATATTATGAAGTGGCATCTTGTATATTTCGTCCAAGGCTTCATGCACTCCTTATGGTGGCTTCAAAGTCCTGAAATCATCACTTGTAACTCCGTTCTTGATCCTTAGCATGCCATCAACTCCATGCGTGTTTTTGCTCCAATGTTCATCCTTCTCCAAGCTAGGCCCTTCATTTGTAAGCAAAACAAATGTATCCAATTTAGGCAGCATCATATTCTCATGAACATTAGAATCATTACCAAGAAACGAAAGTACCTGGTAATTTAATTGGCGTGCGCGAGCTCTAGTAATTGGTCCCGTATATGTAACAGGATGTAACAATGGTATTGATGTCCTCATCAGCAGGGGTACATGGTGTCGTCGAGGTTACCGTCCTCGCTTACGGTCGAAGATGATCTTGTCGAAGCCGAAGTGTTGTTCGAGTCGATGATTGGTGGCGCTGATGATACCAAGTTGCGCCTAAGTAGCCGAAACACATTAGGACACAAGAGAAATCGTAACCGAACAGTCAACAAACACGTGGAATGGTGTAGAAGACCACAAGAGGTGGTGGTGAAACAAAATGAGAAAAACAGAAAAATGGCCGAAAGTTCCTAGATAGTCCGTGCGCACGGGGTATGTGAAGCCCGTGTGCACGGGGCCCCGATGGCCCGTGTGCACGGGGTCTCCCGAGAGTGGATGAACTTCTGTGATTTCGTGGGGATTGCAAGTTTTTGGCCAAATTCCAGTGGGGGATGGGTGGGGATGGTGGTGGAGGTGTAGATCCACTTGCCAAACACCAAATTCGTGGATCAAATCAACAAATTGCAAGAAAAAATTTTGGGGCTATTTTTGGTGGGGATTTTCGTATTAGGACGAAAAACAACAAAATCAAGCTAGAAAGTGGAAGGTAGGGACTCCAAGATGTGAATGAACCTGGCTCATGATACCATATGATGTAGGGTAGAACCCTAGGAAGGATCTTTTCACACTTGCAGGGGGGAAATGGAGAGAAATCACAAGAACAACAAGAACACAAGGATGAACACAAAGAGGCAATCACTCCAACAATTCCCAATTACACATCCACTAGAGTAAAAACACAAGATCCACAAGTCTCAAACACAATCAAAGGAAAGATACAATGGCAAAGTTCATCCCAGATCCAAAAGGAGAGGGGTCTTGGTGGTAGATAGTCTTCTCCCAATGGAGGTCTTGAAATCCTCATGGATTCTTCCCTAGGGGGTCTTGATCCTCAAAGAGGGAAGGTAATGGAGCAAAGCTCACCAAGATCTCATCTAATACTTTGCTAACCCTAAACAAGGCCCTAGGTACGAAATATATATAGGCTTGGGGTCGAAGGAGGAGAAGTGGAGCCGAAGTCATCATCTTAACCGTCCATCCTGGGAGGCCCGTGCGCACGGGGTAAGTTGGGCCCGTGCGCACGAGGGTCCCGTGGGCACGGTACACGCCCGTGCGCGCGGGGTGCTCTAGCGCCAACTCCCTGAGTAGTCCGTGGGCACGGGGTTTCTAGGGCCCGTGCGCACGGGGTGGCCTGGAGTCTCCTGTGCTGCTGTTGTTGTCCTTGTTCTCGGTCCTCGTGGCCTTGGGGTGGTTCTCCTTCTTCTTGGGGATGCTCCTGAGCTTCTTGGTGATGTTCCACTTCATACCTAAGGAGGCATAGCACATTTTGGTGAGGTAGTAGACATGTTCCATTTGTGTCCATATGCAAGTCTAGTAGGAAGGAGTTCACCTCGGTTTCCAAAGCACGTGCTCTAGATCTTGTCATGGGTCCTTGTGGGGTTGGATGTGTTGATGTATAGTCCATGGGGATGATGGAAGGATGCTCCGCATCATATATATAGGACTCCTCCTCCTCCCTTTGAGACTTAGCATTGGATTAGCTCATATTTGTGTGAGAGCCTTTGCTCATCCACTTGGATACTTCTTGATACGGGGCAAACCCGGTGTAGGTCAATCTTTCACGTTTGGAGTGGGATCCCTCGAAGAACGCGATGAACACGGGGAAGAACGGGGAGAAATCACAAGGGGAAACACTCAAGAACAAGTCCAAATGACACATCCACTAGACAATCAAACACACAAGATCACAAGGTACACGAACAACAAAGGGAAAGATACAAGGTAAGGTTCATCTCCAAGCGGAGGTCTTGATGATATCCTAGATGGATCTTCCCACAAGGGGGTCTTGATGATATCCATGAGATCTTCTCACATGGAGGTCTTGAACTCCATGGGAGTGGTAGTCTCTCTCTCTCAAGAGTGGAGGTAGGAGCAAAGCTCACCTAAGAATGAGCTATCATATTTGCTAACCCTAGAAAGGAGGTGGAGGTGGTCTATTTATAGTCTAAGCCACGAAGGGGTAAGGGGAAGAGGGATACAAGGCCAAAGGCCCGCGGCTGCGCACACAGGCGTCGGACGTCCGGTGGGGGTCGGACGTCCGGAAGCTCGGGACGGTCCGGACGTCCGGAAGTCTTTGGACTTCCGTAAATTCTTCTCTATCCCCATAGCACCGGTCGTCCGGTCGGTGTCGGTCGTTCGTGCGCTGGGACTTGTCGGACGTCCGGCGTTCGTCGGTCGTCCGGCCGCTGTAGCTTTCGTCGGCAGGTCTCTTGGGCTGGCTGGAGCTCCAGGTGTCGGACGTCCGGTGTAGTCCGGTCGTCCAGGCGCTGTAGGTGTGTCGGACGTCCGGTTGCTTCCGGCCGTCCGGTCGCTGTAGACTCCGCAGCTCCTTCTTCTTCCGTCTTCTCTTCCATGCTTCCCTCGTGGATGGTGTAGTTGTTCCTTGGCGCTTGCACTCCTCCTCGACATCCGTGAAGCTCCGAGAATACCTATGCATGCACACGGGAGAAGTGTCAAGTAGTATACCATCCTCGAAGGGGTCAAGTGAGCACGTGTAAAGGAGAAGATTCACCTTTGTGTATGTGAAGTAGAGGTTGCATGTGTCACTTGCCAAACGGACTCTTGACATGGTGATGACCGTAGGATGCTCCGCATCATCCCCTCCCCCTTGGAAAAGATCCGACCTCGGATCGAAAACCAAATCACCATGGGAAAGAGATGGTGGTGCCGTGTCGAAGTGGTCGGTCACCAAGCACTCATCATCTTGAAACTCGAAATGGGCACTCTCCAATGTCGCACTGATGCGGAGCATCCTTCCATCATCCCCATGAACTCTACATCAACACTTCCAACCCCACAAGGACCTATGACTCGAGCACGTGCAAGAGCTCTCGAAACCGAGGTGACATCACTCCTATCACAACTCTCCTTCGATTCACGTGAGACATGGTTACTACCTCAAACGGAAACTCTATGTATACTCAGGTACTAAGGAGTCAACCATGAAGAGGCTAGGAAGCAAGGAGAACCGGAAGCGGAAGACATGCATGAAGACGGAGAGGGGAAAGCAACAAGGACCAGAGAGGCGGACGATCCGGACGAAGGCCGGACAATCGGACGAGCCGGATGATCCGGACCAGTCCGGACGATCCGGCTAATTCCATCGAAGGCAGCAAGCTCCCTCCGGCCGGATCATCGGACCCGCCCGGACGTCCGGACCGCCAGCCGGACATCCGGCCCGTCGCCGCCACCAGCCGAGCCTCCAGCTCATCCGGTCCCCACCGGATGATCCGGACCAACCGGATCATCCAACCCTCTTCCGGATCATCCGGCCAGGCGCCTGCGTCTTGTAGCGTTAATGAGCCCATGTACCCCTTCGCCCCAAACTCTATATATATGACACCATCTCCTCACTTTGAGACTTAGCATTGGATTAGCTCATATTTGTGTGAGAGCCTTTGCTCATCCACTCGGTTACTTCTCCTCGGAGATCAGGACCTCCTTAGGAGAAGATCCCCCTGCGGATTCAAGACCCCTATCTAGGGAAGAACATCAAGGCCTCCTCTTGGAGATGAATGGTTCCTTTGTATCCTTACCCTAGTTGACTATGTATCTTGTGGATCTCATGTGTGTATGTTGATCTAGCACTTGTGTGATCGATTCCTTGTTGGTTGAGTGATTCTCTCTCGTTTTCCCCGTGTTTCTCCTCGTTCTTCCGCGTGTTCTTCGTGTTTCCTCCGTAGGATCCCCTCCAAACATGAAAGATCGACGAATTAGGGTTCCACCCTACGTCATATGGTATCATGAGCCACGTTGATCACGTTTTTGGAGCCCCTACCTCATGATTTCTAGCTTGATTTTGTTGTTTTGTCCTAAAATCCAAAAATCCCCACAAAAATACCCCCAAAAGTTTTTGTGATTTGTTAGTTTTGATGATGTTTTGTTGATTTTGATCCGTGGATTCGGTGTGTAACTCGTGGATCTTGTGTTTCCCCACCTTCTCCCCCTCGAAATCCATCCAAAATCCCCGAAATCGTCAAATCTCCCCCCATTTTTGTGTTCTTCCCGACCAGTTCCCATGCGTGGTTGACCTGCCCGGATCATCCGGACGTGCCCGGATCATCCGGCTCCTGGCCCGGATCATCCGGCTTCCTCTGCCGAAACTGCAGTTCTGCAGTCCACCACCACCATCCACACATACATATATCCTCCCCACCCCATCCACCACCATTTCCACTTGCCAAACCCCAAGACTCAACCTCCGTACTACCATTCGAATTTGAGTTCGACAATTTGAGTGCGATTTCCGTGTCCTCTTGTGTTTCGGCTATTTAGGCGCGGTGTGACATCAACAACAAACGCTCATTTTGGTCGGCTACTCATCTTCGCTATGGACGGTAACTTCGACGACATCTTTGTCATACCTTGAAATTGCATTGATAACCATCATATACCATCTTTCGCGTCATCATCAACATCGACCTCAACACAATGAAGAACAACACTATGGCAAGCTCAAGTTCACAATGCCCAAGTTCAATGGAACCAATGATCCCGAAGAATACCTCTCATGGGCATTGAAGGTCGACAAAATCTTTCGTTTGCACAACTATGATGAAGAAAAGAAGATCGCTATGGCATCACTTGAGTTCCAAGACTATGTGCTCATATGGTGGGAACAAGTCCTTGAGCAACGACAAGCAAGAGGTGAACCTCCAATCACCACTTGGGCTCAAATGAAGGATGTCATGCGAGCACGCTTTGTGCCCACCTACTACAACCTTGATCTCTTCAAGAAGCTACAACTCCTCAAGCAAGGGACAAAGAGTGTTGAAGAATACTACAAGGAAATGGAGATAGCCATGATTCGAGCCAATGTCACGGAGGATGATGAGCAAAACAATGGCACGATTCTTGAATGGCCTCAATCACCCCATCAAGAAGATCGCCGACTTCCAACCCTACTCCAACCTCATTGAGCTTGTGCATCAAGCTACAAAGGCGGAACGTCAAGTGCAAGATGACTTCAAGTACGCCAAGTACTCCTCCAAGACATATGGCTTCTCCAACAACCAAGCTTCAACAACTACTCCAACTTCGACGTCAACCAAGCCTTCTCCAAGCAACGAAGACAAGTCAAGTTACAAGAAAACTTCTACAAGTTCAATTCGTCCTCCTCCTACTACAAGCAATTCTAAGCCACGTGCTTCATCATCTACTCCAACCGATGAGACCGTCAAGACAAGCTCCTTCAAGTGTTTTACTTGCAGCGACCGAGGCCACAAGTCATATGAATGCACCAACAAGCGCACCATGATACTCAACGACGATGGCACCTACGACTCAATGAGTGAAGATGAAATGGAAGCTATTGAGCAAGTGTCCATGCACCGGCGCATCAACGAGGATGAAGATGATCAAGTCTTTTGTGATGAAGATACGAGCCCCGCTCTTGTTGTCTCCAAGGTCTTGACACTTCAACATCAACAAGAAGAAGACCAACGATGCCACATCTTCCACACAAAGGCCGACATCAATGGACGATCCGTCAAGGTCATCATCGATGGAGGTAGTTGCCACAATTTGGCAAGCGAAGAACTATGCTCCAAGCTCCAATTGGTCAAGAAGAAGCATCCGCAACCTTACAAGGTTCAATGGCTAAGTGACTCCGCCACTATACGAGTTGAGCATACGGTCCAAGTATCCTTCAAAATCGGTGCATATGAAGACACTTTGGAGTGTGATGTGGTCCCAATGACCGTTTGCCACCTCCTCCTTGGTCGGCCATCGCAATTCGACCGTGGTGCATACCACAATGGGCGTACAAACCACTATAGCTTCAAGATGAAAGGCAAAGAATATGTCCTACAACCTATGTCTCCTAGTCAAGTGATAGTCGACAAACAAGCCACCAACCAAAGAGAGAAGAGTGAGAAAGTGAGCCACCAAAAAGTGAGTGAGAGCCACAAGCCAAATTTGAGCGCCTCTTCGCCTAGAGAAAAATCTCATACTATTAGCCAAACAAACATGAGATGAGAGAAGTGTGTGAGAACCCATCGAGTGTGATGCACTTTGTCCTAGTGTGCAAGGATGGAGAACCAAAAACTAACACCACTCATGAGCTACCTTTGGTGTTTCAATCTCTTTTGCAGGAATTTCAAGATGTTTTCCCGATGAGCTACCTCAGAGTCTACCTCCCCTCGAGGCATTGAGCATCGAATCGACCTCATCCCGGGCGCCACTTCCAAACAAAGCTCCCTACCGTGTCAATCCCGAAGAAACCAAGGAGATTCAACGGCAAGTACAACAACTAATCGACAACGGTCATGTACATGAAAGCTTAAGCCCTTGTGCCGTTCCCGTTATTCTTGTGCCTAAACCCGATGGAAGTTTCCGTTTGTGCTCCGATTGTAGACCTATAAATGCTATCACCGTGCGCTATAGGCATCCCATTCCTCGCTTAGATGATATGCTTGATGAACTTAGTGGAGCCAACTTTTTCTCAAAAATTGATCTTAAAAGTGGCTATTACCAAATCCGCATTCATGAGGGTGATGAATGGAAAACTGCTTTCAAAACAAAATTTGGCTTATATGAATGGTTGGTCATGCCTATGGGTTTGTCGGAAGCTCCCGGAACTTTTGTGCGTCTCATGCATCATGTACTTCGTCCATACATTGGAATCTTTGTTGTGGTTTACTTTGATGACATTCTTGTGTTTAGAAAAACCATGAAAGAACATCTTGATCATGTTAAGCTTGTTTTGCAAACCCTTCGAAAGGAAAGTCTTTATGCCAACTTGAAAAAATGCACTTTTGGCGTTGACAAAGTGGTTTTCTTGGGTTTCGTTGTCTCATCCAAGGGTGTCCATGTTGATGAAACTAAGATCAAAGCAATTAAAACTTGGCCCCAACCCACCAATTAGCAACAAGTGCGAAGTTTCCTTGGTCTTGCAGGTTTTTATCGCCGCTTTGTCAAAAACTTTAGCACTATTGCAGCTCCTTTGCATGCTTTGAGTAAGAAGAATGCTCCTTTTGTTTGGGGACCTTTGCAATCAAACGCTTTTGATGAGCTCAAGTCTTTGCTTACTCATGCTCCGATTCTTGCTTTGCCCAATTTTGACAAAACTTTTGAGGTTCATTGTGATGCAAGTGGTACCGGAATTAGCGGAGTTTTAATGCAAGAAAAATGAGGCATTGCTTATTTTAGTGAAAAACACTCCGGTGCTCAACTTAACTATCCCGTGTATGACAAGGAATTATATGCTTTAGTGCGTGTCCTCCATGTTTGGGAACATTACCTTAGACCTCATGAGTTTGTCATCCATACAGATCATGAAACGCTTAAGTACTTAAAAGGTCAAACTAAATTGAACAAGCGTCATGCCAAGTGGAGTGAATTTATTGAATCTTTTCCGTATGTGATCAAGTACATTAAGGGCAAGGAAAATGTAGTTGCCTATGCGCTTTCACGCATATGCACGCTCGTCACCCAACTTGAGTTGAATGTTATTGGCTTTGAGCACAAAGAAGATTTATATGCTAGTGACATCTTTTGCACCTCATTATGCTAAATGTTTGACGCATAAATCTTGGGAACAATATTACCTCAAGGATGGTTATCTTATGAGAGCTAACAAACTTTGCATACCCGAGTCTTCTCTTCGTTTGCTACTTTTGCAAGAGGCTCATGGAGGTGGACTCATGGGACATTTTGGACGCGACAAGACCTTCGCCACGCTCTCCAAGAACTACTTTTCGCCCAAGATGTTTCGAGACGTCTCACGTTTCACCACAAGATGCTCAACATGCCGCAAAGCTAAGTCAAAAGCTCAATCTCATGGTCTTCACATGCCTCTTCCTATTCCTTATCAACCTTGGGAAGACATTAGCATGGACTTTGTACTTGGCTTGCCTAGATCTCAAAATGGAAAGGATTCCGTGTTTGTTGTTGTGGACCGATTTTCTAAAATGGCACATTTCATTCCTTGCAACAAGGTCGACGATGCTTCACATATTGCAAATCTCTTTTGTAGGGAAATCTTGCGCCTCCATGGAGTACCAAAGACAATCGTCTCCGACCGCGACGTCAAGTTCCTGAGTTACTTTTGGAAGACTCTTTGCGCCAAGCTCGGAATCAAGCTCTTGTTCTCATCCGCATACCATCCTCAAACCGACGGCCAAACGGAGGTGACGAACCGGACGCTCTCCACTCTACTTCGCGTGTTGATCAAGAAGAACATCAAGGAGTGGGAGGCGTGTCTACCCATTGCCGAGTACGCCTACAACCGAGCAAGACATTCGACGACCGGCAAGTCCCCCTTCGAGGTCGTCTACGGCTTCAACCCATTGTCCCCATTGGACATTCTACCTCTACCTCTACAAGAGCGCACCAACATCGACGCAAGTGCCCGTGCAAGCTACATCAAGAAGATGCATGAAGAGACAAGACACACCATCGAGCGCCAAGTACAACGACTAGCGACCTAGCTCAACATCAACAAGCAACCCATGATCTTCAACATAGGCGATCTCGTGTGGCTACACCTTCGCAAGCAACGCTTCCCCAACGAACGCAAGTCCAAACTACTACCTCGAGCCGATGGACCCTTCAAGGTGTTAGCACGCTACAACAACAACGCCTACAAGCTCGACCTACCAAGCGACAAGTACAACGTGAGCGACACCTTCAACGTCAAAGACCTCTCGCCTTTCCATGGTGATGAAGATATAGATCCGAGGTCGGATCCTTTCGAAGGGAGGGGATATGATGCGGAGCATCCTTCCATCATCCCCATGAACTCTACATCAACACTTCCAACCCCACAAGGACCTATGACTCGAGCACGTGCAAGAGCTCTCAAAACCGAGGTGACATCACTCCTATCACAACTCTCCTTCGATTCACGTGAGACATGGTTACTACCTCAAACGGAAACTCTATGTATACTCAGGTACCAATGAGTCAACCATGAAGAGGATAGGAAGCAAGGAGAACCGGAAGCGGAAGACATGCATGAAGACGAAGAGGAGAAAGCAACAAGGACTAGAGAGGCCGGACGATCCGAACGAAGGCCCGGACAATCCGGACAGAGCCCGGATGATCCGGACCCAGGTCCGGACAATCCGGCTAATTCCATCGAAGGCAACAGAAGCTCCCTCCCGAAGCCGGATCATCCGGACTGATGAGGACATCAATACCATTGTTACACCCACAGCCCCTGCTGCTATACATACTGGACCAATTACTAGAGCTCGCGCACACCAACTAAATTACCAGGTACTTTCGTTTCTTGGTAATGATTCTAATGTTCATGAGAATATGATGCTGCCTAAATTGGATACATTTGTTTTGCTTACAAATGAAGGGCCTAGCTTGGAGAAGGATGAACATTGGAGCAAGAACAAGCATGGAGATGATGGCATGCGCAAGGGGGACAAGAATGGAGTTACAAGTGATGATTTCAGGACTTTGAAGCCACCATAATGAGTGCATGAAGCCTTGGACGAAATATACAAAATGCCACTTCATAAATTTCGTCCAGAGGCTATTCTAGGTGCTGCGTCACCTTATTATTGGGCCAGGCCCATGTAATTTCGAAATACATTAGTATAGGCTATTTTTAGAGTCCGTATGTGTGGGGAAACAAGAGATAGGGTTAGTTTGGACCCCTCCACCAAGGGCCACGAAATTCACCCCTCTTCCTCCATATATACAGCCCTTAGGGCACCGTTTAGACTTTGGGTTTTGTTTAGATCAAAAGTTCGCCATAGCTGCAACCGCGTGCCGTTTGTGTTCAGCGACCGGACAAAGGCATCACAGAACCCCACCTTGATTAATAAAGCTTTCATCTTATACTGCAATATCCAGATTGCAATCTCAGTTTCTTGCTTGTTCTTTGTTTGCTCGCAGAAATAGACCCTCGTGGTCGTTGATCGTGCTCGGCGTGGTCAATAACCTCTCGGAGTTGGTTTAGCGATTGCTAAAGCGCGTCGTCCTCGCGCTTCGTAGTCGGATCGTCAAAGTCGACTTCCACCAAAGCGAAATCCACCATCTCATCGAAAGACGGGACACCTCTGCCTCTATCAAGTGGTATCAGATTTCCGGGTTGCTCGGTGAGATTTTACAGTTTTTAGTAGTTTAGATCGAGTGTGTTCTTCATACCTACAGTCCACGAAAAAGCCACAAAAAATTAGGGTTATTTCATCATATCCGAACCAATCGAGCCTTTGCATAATCTTTTACGTATTTGCATTGTTGAATTTGCGGTTGCATCGTCGTGTCTAGTTCTTGGTCTTAGAGTCTAGTCTTTTAGAGTTTGAGTTACGGTCATAAGTTGTCATGCCGCCGCCGCACCATCATCTTCACCACCGCCATCTACCACCACCGCTTATCCGCCACCGCTTGAATCCGTATCCATATACCACCACCGCTTATCCGCCACCGCTTCGAATCCGTATCCATATACCACCACCGCTGCCATATATCATCACCAATCCGAGTTCCTTGCATATTAGGTTTGTTTTCGGGATCCATCTAGTTTTCGATTCGTGTTTCCTTATGCGAGTAGGTTTGGATTCCACCAATCTTTGCCGTCCATAGAAGAGGTTGGTTTCCAAAAAAACGCACGGAAACCACCCTCCGTTTAGGCCCAAAATTTTCCAAAGCATACGGGACAAAAAATTTCGGCTATCCTATTTTAGGTGTTTCTAAGCGTATTGAGACGATCGCCGTTATAGAAATTTTTTGACCCGTTTCGAGTTTTGGGTCGAGCGATCAAAAAAAAAATTTGGTCGAAAAATTTCGTGCCCATCCTATCGGTTTGACCAGGAAGAGTTTTGAGACACTCGCCATTATAGTGATTTTTCGCAAAAAAAAAAGCAGCAAAAAAAAAAAAAAGGCAAAAAAAAAAAAAGCGCAAAAAAAAAAAGCGAGCGAAAAAATTCAGAGTGTGCTCCTCCCTTGTTTACGTGCAGCGCCGTGATTTTGTTAGTGTTCTAGGCTCGCGTCTCTAGCACGGTCTAGCCTAGGACCAACCGATACCATCGTTGGCGTTTATTCAACTTTGCATCTCTGAATTGATTATTCTTGACCCTTTTTGCTACCATATTATAAGCCTTCCCAGCTCCACATACATCTCGTCGTCGTTGGACTCTCCACAGTAATCGCTATATCCAAGCTTTGAGAGTTTTGACTACTGCGGTTGCCGATCACCACTACTTCTTTGGTAAGAACTGGTAAGAATTTGAGATTTGCTTGCGGGTTTGTGATACACCACCACCACTTCTTTGTAGCCTTTGTAGGATCTTATTCTTGTGTGTTTCTATTTGCTGCTAACCATGGCGGGATCACAAGCGATGAGACTGATTGGGAGAACTGACGAACAAACGGCTACATGATAAGTTTGACAAATGATGATTGGACAGGTGCAAGATGTGCTAAACAGATTTGGCGAGGCCATGGAGAAGATAGATGGCATTGAGAAGGCGTTTGAAACAAAGCTTGATAGCAAGATTGATGAATTGCTCGTGCGTTTTCCACAACCACCGCCGGCTGCACCTATCGCACCTCTGCAGCGACAACAACTCGGCCCCTTCGAATCGGTATGGGCGAGCTCGGCGTGTTCCTATTGAGCGAGGACAAAATTCTGGTGCCGCTGCTCTGCTGTTGGTGCTTCTTTGGCTCTCTCTGCTGCTGCTGATACAGAGGAGGATGATTATGTGGGAGATTACGAGGATGAGGTTGATCAACATCGAACTAAGTGCAACCACCAAAGACCACAACCACCGGTCGTCCACATGCAAATAATGGCAATTTTAGGGCTCCCCTCAGTGCGAGATCATGACCATCTCCCTAAACTGAAATTGAATATTCCACCATTTGAGGGTAGATATGTTCTGATATATATCTTACTTGGGAGTTAGAAACTGAACAACGATTTACATGTTTACAATATCACGAGGAGAGCGTGTTCTGCTTCTTTGTTTGTGCTTTCACTAGCTTTGCATGTGTTTGGTGGTGCGAACATTGTAGATTATATCTGTTCCAGCTACTTAGGCTGCTTTGAAAACTGCTATGCGTGCTCGTTGGGTTCCACCATATTATCAACGTGAATTACTTCAAAAATTGCAGCGCTTAAGACAAGGAAAAAATTCTGTAGAAGAATATTATCGGGAATTACAAACTGGCTTGATTAGATGTGGTATTGTTGAGGAGAATGAAGCTATGCTTGCACGTTTTACGGGTGGATTAAATAGAGATTCAGACCATTCTAGACTATAAGGATTATAATAATATCCTCGTTTATTCCATCTTGCTTGTAAAGCTGAGCGTGAAGTCAGGATCGGCGGGCATTGGCGGCGCACTAACTTTTCTGCAGTCGACCTTCATCATGGACACCACGTGCATCATCTACTTCCACTTCACCATCACCTCTTTCAGTGCCACCTCCAACCGTGATACAAGAAAGCGAGCACAACCACCACTATCGCCAAGAGCACACTGCCGGGCCTGCCTGAGCTCTTCTTCTTCCATGGCGTCAGCAGGGCACACAAGTGATATTATTTGTCGTCGTTGTAAGGAAAGAGGACATTTTTGAGAAAATGCAAATCTCAGCGTGTGATGATTGCTCACGAGGATGGTGGGTATGAGTCGCTAGTGACTATGATGAGGAGACTTTGGCTCTTATTACACATGAGGAACACGGTGGAGATGATTACGATCATGAGACACAATACATGGCTCTTTGAAGATCTTGGCGGTATGAATGTTTAGTTGCTCAGCGTGTTTTGAGTGTGCAGGTTACACAAGTGAGCAAAATCAGAGGCATAATTTGTTCCATACAAAGGGAGTTGTGAAGGAGCGTTCTATTAGCGTCATCATAGATGGAGGGAGCTGCAACAACTTGCCTAGCATGGAGATGGTGGAGCTATCTCTCACCATAAGACCACATCCACATCCTTACTACATCCAATGGTTCAACAACAGCGGCAAGGTTAAGGTAACACGTCTTTGTTAGTGTGCATTTTAGTATCTCTACATATGATGATTATGTTGATTGTGATGTGGTACCTATGCAAGCATGTTCCTTGTTACTTGGTAGACCATGGCAATTTGATAAAAATTCTGTACACCATGGTAGAAACAATCGGTATACTCTTGTTCATAAGGATAAAAATATTACTTTGCTTCCTATGACTCCACAGTCCATTTTGAAAGATGATATTAATAGAGCTAATAAAGCAAAAAGGAGAAAATAAGAGTGAAAATCAGATTGTGGCAAAAGAATTTGAGCAACACATGAAGCCTAATAATAAACCATCTCTTTTGCTTCGAAATTAAATTGAAAAGTGCATGTTTACTTGCCACCAAATCTGATATTGATGAGCTAGATTTTAGCAAATCTATTTGCTATGCTTTTGTGTGCAAAGAGGCATTATTTTCATTAGGGCGTGCCTTCCTCTTTGCCCCTGCTGTCACTAACATTTTGCGGGGTTCGGCGTCTTTCCACAAGGCGTGCCACGGGATTACCACCTATTAGAGGATTGAGCATCAAATTGACTTAATTCCGGTGCATCATTACCAACCGTGCACCATACCGTACCAATCCGGAGGAGGCGAAGGAGATTATCGTCAAGTCAGGAGCTGCTCGACAAAGGTTATATCTGCGAATCCCTTAGTCCTTGTCTTTGTTCCTATTATTCTAGTGCGAAAAAGGATGGTACGTCACGTATGTGTGTTGATTGTAGAGGCATCAATAATATTACTATTAGTTATCGTCACCCTATTCCTAGGCTAGATGATATGCTTGATGAATTGAGTGGCTCTACAATATTCTCCAAAGTTGATTTGCGTAGTGGATACCATCAAATTCGTATGAAATTGGGAGATGAATGGAAAACAGCATTTAAAACTAAGTTTGGATTATATGAGTGGTTAGTCATGCCTTTTGGGTTAACTAATGCACCTAGTACTTTCATGAGATTAATGAGCGAAGTTTTACGTGCTTTCATTGGACGATTTGTGGTAGTCTATTTTGATGATATCTTGATTTATAGCAAATCTTTGGAAGAACATTTGGAACATTCGTGCTGTTTTTAATGCTCTCGTGATGCGTTTGTTTGGTAACCTTGGGAAGTGCACCTTTTGCACCGACCGAGTATCTTTTCTTGGCTATGTTGTTACTCCACGAGGGAATTGAAGTTGATAAAGCCAAGATTGAAGCTATTGAGAGTTGGCGCAGCCCAAAGCGGTCACACAAGTGAGGAGTTTCCTTGGCCTCGCTGGTTTCTATAGGCGTTTTGTGAGAGATTTCAGCACCATTGCTGCACCTCTCAACGAGCTTACAAAGAAGGATGTGCATTTTGTTTGGGGTACCGCACAGGAAGAGGCCTTCACGGCATTGAAAGCTAAGTTGACACATGCTCCTTTACTCCAACTTCCTGATTTTAATAAGACTTTTGAGCTTGAATGTGATGCTAGTGGAATTGGATTAGGAGGTGTGTTATTACAAGATGGCAAACCTGTTGCATACTTTTACGAAAAATTGAGTGGGCCTAGTCTGAATTACTCTACTTATGATAAAGAATTATATGCTCTTGTTAGGACTTTAGAAACATGGCAACATTATTTATGGCCCAAGAATTTGTTATACATTTTGATCATGAATCTTTGAAACATATTAAAAGTCAAGCTAAACTGAATCGTAGACATGCTAAATGGGTTGAATTCATTGAGACTTTCCCTTATGTCATTAAACACAAGAAGGGTAAAGAAAATGTTATTCTTGATGCATTGTCTAAATCGCTATACTATGCTTTCACAACTTGACTTCAAAATATTTGGTTTGGAGACCATCAAAGATCAATATGTGCATGATGCTGATTTTAAAGATGTATTGCAGAATTGTAAAGAAGGAAGAATATGGAACAAGTTTGTCGTTAATGATGGATTTGTGTTCGTGCTAACAAGCTATGCATTCCAGCTAGCTCCGTTCGTCTTTTGTTGTTGCGGGAGGCGCATGGAGGAGGACTAATGGGACACTTTGGCGTGAAGCGGATGGAGGGCGTACTTGCTACACATTTCTTTTGGCCAAAGATGAGGCGGGATGTTGGCGTTTTATTGCTCATTGCACTACATGTCAAAAAGCTAAGTCACGACTCAATCCTCATGGTTTATATATGCATTTGCACTGTACCAAGTGTTCCTTGGGAGGATATATCTATGGACTTTGTTTTAGGTTTACCTAGAACAAAGAAGGGAGGATAGCATATTTGTTGTCGTGGATAGATTCTCGAAAATGGCACACTTTATACCATGTCATAAAAGCGATGATGCTATCAATGTTGCTGATTTGTTCTTTAGTGAAATCATTAAACTTGCATGGTGTGCCAAATACTATTGTTTCAGATCGTGATACTAAATTTCTTAGCCACTTTTGGAGATGTTTATGGGCTAAGTTGGGGACTAAACTGCTTTTAGTACTACTTGTCACCCCCAAACTGATGGACAAACTGAAGTAGTCAATAGAACATTGTCTACTATGCTTAGGGCTGTTCTAAAGAAAAATAAGAAAATGTGGGAGGAATGCTTGCCTCATATTGAATTTGCTTATAATCGTTCATTGCATTCTACTACTAAGATGTGCCCTTTTGAAGTTGTGTATGGTTTCCTACCTCGTGCACCTATTGATTTGTTGCCTCTTCCATCTTGGAGAAGGTTAATTTTGATGCTAAAGAACGTGCTGAATTGATTTTAAAAATGCATGAGTTAACTAAGGAAAACATTGAGCGTATGAATGCTAAATATAAACTTCTTTGGAGATAAGGGTAGAAAACATGTTGTGTTTGCACAGGAGATCTTGTTTGGTTACATTTGCGTGAGGATAGATTTCTGATTTGCGCAAATCAAAGCTAATACCACGTCTTCTGGTCCCTTTAAGGTGTTGGAGAAAGTAAATGATAATGCATATAAACTTGAGCTGCTGCAGATTTTGGGGTGAGTCCACTTTTAACATTGCAGATTTGAAGCCATATTTGGGTGAGGAAGATGAACTTCCGTCGAGGGCGACTTCATTTCAAGAAGGGAGGATGATGAGGACATCAATACCATTGTTACACCCACAGCCCTGCTTTGCTATACATCTTGGACCAATTACTAGAGCTCGCGCCATCAACTAAATTACCGGTACTTTCGTTTCTTGGTAATGATTCTAATGTTCATGAGAATATGATCTGCCTAAATTGGATACATTTGTTTTGCTTACAAATGAAGGGCCTAGCTTGGAGAAGGATGAACATTGGAGCAAGAACAAGCATGGAGATGATGGCATGCATAAGAGGACAGAATGGAGTTACAAGTGATGATTTCAGGACTTTGAAGCCACCATAATGAGTGCATGAAGCCTTGGACGAAATATACAAGATGCCACTTCATAAATTTTGTCCAGAGGCTATTCTAGGTGCTTTGCGTCACCTTATTATTGAGCCAGGCCCATGTAATTTCGAAATACATTAGTATAGGCTATTTTTAGAGTCCGTATGTGTGGGGAAACAAGAGATAGGGTTAGTTTGGACCCCTCCACCAAGGGCCACGAAATTCACCCCTCTTCCTCCATATATACAGCCCTTAGGGCACCGTTTAGACTTTGGGTTTTGTTTAGATCAAAAGTTAGCCATAGCTGCAACCGCGTGCCGTTTGTGTTCAGCGACGGACAAAGCGTCCACAGAACCCCACCTTGATTAATAAAGCTTTCATCTTATACTCGCAATATCCAGTTGCAATCTCAGTTTCTTGATTGTTCTTCGTTTGCTCGCGAAATAGACCCTCGTGGTCGGGTTGATCGTGCTCCGGCGTGGTCAATAACCTCTCGGAGTTGGTTTAGCGATTGCTAAGGCGCGACGTCCTCGCACGCTCGTAGTCGGATCTTCAAAGTCGACTTCCACCAAAGCGAAATCCACCATCTCATCGAAAGACGGGACACCTCTGCCTCTATCACGAACCCAGGCCCGGATCATCCGGACCCCGCCCGGACGTCCGGACCGCCAGCCGGACATCCGTCCCGTCGCCGCCTCTAGCCAAGCCTCCAGCTCATCCGGGTCCCCACCCGGATCATCCGGACCCTCCCGGATCATCCGGACCCTCGTCCGGATCATCCGGCCAGCGCCTGCGTGCGCGTGTTGGGCTGAGCCCATGTACCCCTTCGCCCCAAACTCTATATATATGACACCATCTCCTCACTTTGAGACTTAGCATTGGATTAGCTCATATTTGTGTGAGAGCCTTTGCTCATCCACTCGGTTACTTCTCCTCGGAGATCAGGACCTCCTTAGGAGAAGATCCCCCTGCGGATTCAAGACCCCTATCTAGGGAAGAACATCAAGGCCTCCTCTTGGAGATGAACGGTTCCTTTGTATCCTGATATAGGCAAAGGTGTCCCATCTTTCGATGAGATGGTGGATTTCGCTTTGGTGGAAGTCGACTTTGATGATCCGACTGATCTGACGTGCGAGGGCGTCAGCATATCAAGGTGGGGATCACAATCGTAAACCAACTCAGCGAGAGGTTATTGACCAAAACGCGGTGCCCTAAGGGCATGATCAACGACCACGAGAAATTACATGGGCCTGCATTTCTTGCGAATAGCAAGCGAAGAACAAGCAAAGTCCTGAAATCTGAGATTGCAATCTGGATATTGCGAATATAAGATGAAATTTAAGCTTTATTGATCAAGGTGGGGATCTAGTAATTGGTCCAGATATGTAATTGAGTAGGGGTTGTGGATGTAACAATGGTATTGATGTCCTCATCATCCTCCCCTTCTTGAAATAATCTGCAATGTTAAAAGTGGAACTAACCCCAAAATCTGCAGGCAGCTCAAGTTTATATGCATTATCATTTATTTTCTCCAACACCTTAAATGGACCAGCAGCACGTGGCATTAGTTTTGATTTATGCAAATCAGGAAATCTATCCTTATAAATGCAACCAAACAAGATCTCCGGTGCAAACACAACATGTTTTCTACCCTTATCTCCAAAGAAGTTTATATTTAGCATTCATATCAATGTTTTCCTTAGTTAACTCATGCATTTTTAAAATCAATTCAAACGTTCTTTAGCATCAAAATTAACCTTCTCCGAAGATGGAAGAGGCAACAAATCAATAGGTGCATGAGGTAGGAAACCATACACAACTTCAAAAGGGCACATCTTAGTAGTAGAATGCAATGAACGATTATAAGCAAATTCAATATGAGGCAAGCATTCCTCCCACATTTTCTTATTATTCTTTAGAACAGCCCTAAGCATAGTAGACAATGTTCTATTGACTACTTGAGTTTGTCCATCGGTTTGGGGGTGACAAGTAGTACTAAAAGCAGTTTAGTCCCCAACTTAGCCCATAAACATCTCCAAAAGTGGCTAAGAAATTTAGTATCACGATCTGAAACAATAGTATTGGGCACACCATGCAAGCGAATAATTTCACGAAAGAACAAATCAGCAACATTAACAGCATCATCGCTTTTATGACATGGTATAAAGTGTGCCATTTTCGAGAATCTATCCACGACAACAAATATGCTATCCTTCCCCTTCTTTGTTCTAGGTAAACCTAAAACAAAGTCCATAGATATATCCTCCCAAGAACACTAGGTACAGGCAAGGCATATATAAACCATGAGGATTGAGTCGTGACTTAGCTTTTTGACATGTAGTCACAAATGAGCAATAAAGCGCTCAACATCCCGTCTCATCTTTGGCCAAAAGAAATGTGTAGCAAGTACGTCCTCCATCTTCTTCATGCCAAAGTGTCCCATTAGTCCTCCTCCATCGCCTCCCTGCAACAACAAAAGACGCAAGCGGAGCTAGCTGGAATGCATAGCTTGTTAGCACAGGAACACAAATCCATCATTAACGACAAACTTGTTCCATGTTCTTCCTTCTTTACAATTCTGCAATACATCTTTAAAATCAACATCATGCACATATTGATCTTTGATGGTCTCCAAACCAAATATTTTGAAGTCAAGTTGTGAAAGCATAGTATAGCTGACGAGACAATGCATCAAGCAATAACATTTTCTTTACCCTTCTTGTGTTTAATGACATAAGGGAAAGTCTCAATGAATTCAACCCATTTAGCATGTCTACGATTCAGTTTAGCTTGACTTTTAATATGTTTCAAAGATTCATGATCAGAATGTATGACAAATTCTTTGGGCCATAAATAATGTTGCCATGTTTCTAAAGTCCGAACAAGAGCATATAATTCTTTATCATAAGTAGAATAATTCAGCCTAGGCCCACTCAATTTTTCAGAAAAGTATGCAACAGGTTTGCCATCTTGTAATAACACACCTCCTAATCCAATTCCACTAGCATCACATTCAAGCTCAAAAGTCTTATTAAAATCAGGAAGTTGGAGTAAAGGAGCATGTGTCAACTTATCTTTCAACACCGTGAAGGCTTCTTCCCCAATGCGGTACCCCAAACAAAAGGCACATCCTTCTTTGTAAGCTCATTGAGAGATGCACAATGGTGCTAAAATCTCTAAAACGCCTATAGAATCAAATGAGGCCAAGAAACTCCTCACTTGTGTGATGGTTTTGAGCTGCATGCCAACTCTCAATAGCTTCTGGCTTTATCAACTTCAATTCCTTGTGGAGTAACAACATAGCCAAGAAAAGACACTCGGTCGATGCAAAGGTGCACTTCCCAAGGTTACCAAACAAATGTGCATCACGTGAGCAATAAAAACAGCACGTAAATGTTCCAAATGTTCCTCCAAAGATTTGCTATAAATCAATATGTCATCAAAGTAAACTACAAAATCGTCCAATGAAAGCACGTAAAACTTCGTTCATTAATCTCATGAAAGTACTAGGTGCATTAGTTAAACCAAAAGGCATGACTAACCACTCATATAATCCAAACTTAGTTTTAAATGCTGTTTTCCATTCATCCCCAATTTCATACGAATTTGATGGTATCCACTACGCAAATCAACTTTGGAGAATATTGTAGAGCCACTCAATTCATCAAGCATATCATCTAGCCTAGGAATAGGATGGCGATAACGAATAGTAATATTATTAATGCCTCTACAATCAACACACATCACGCGATGTACCATCCTTTTTCGCACTAGAATAATAGGAACAGCACAAGGACTAAAGGGATTAGATATAACCTTTGTCGAAAGCTCTTGACTTGACGATAATCTCCTTCGTCTCCTCTGGATTGGTGCGGTATGGTGCACGGTTTGGTAATGATGCACCGAATTAAGTCAATTTGATGCTCAATCCCACGAATAGGTGGTAATCCGGTGGCACGTCTTGTGGAAGAGCGTCAGCGAACTCTGCAAAATGTTAGTGACAATGAGGGAGGCAAAGAGGAAGGCACGTCCTCGAATGAAAATAATGCCTCTTTGCACACAAAAGCATAGCAAACAGATTTGCTAAAATCTAGCTCATCAATATCAGATTTAGTGGCAAGTAAACATGCACTTTTCAATTTAATTTGAAGCAACACTAGATGGTTTATTATTAGGCTTCATGTGTTGCTCAAATTCTTTTGCCACAATCTGATTTTCACTCTTATTTTTCTCCTGTTTTGCTTTATTAGCTCTATTAATATCATCTTTCAAAATGGACTCAGGAGTCATAGGAAGCAAAGTAATATTTTTATCCTTATGAACAAGAGTATCTTGATTGTTTCTACCATGGTGTACAGAATTTTATCAAATTGCCATGGTCTACCAAGTAATAAGGAACATGCTTGCATAGGTACCACATCACAATCAACATAATCAGCATATGTAGAGATACTAAAATGCACACCTAACAAGACGTGTTACCTTAACCTTGCCATTGTTGTTGAACCATTGGATGTAGTAGGATGTGGATGTGGTCTTGTGGTGAGAGATAGCTTCTCACCATCTCCATGCTAGCTGTTGTTGCAGCTCCCTCCATCTATGATGACGAATAGAACGCTCCTTCACAACTCCTTTGTATGGAACAAATTATGCCTCTGATTTTGCTCACATTGTGTAACCTCTGCACTCAAAACACGCTTGAGCAACTAAACATTCATACCTGTCGATCCCAAAACAAACCTAATATGCAAGGAACTCGGATTGGTGGTGGATATATGGTGGTGGTATATGACAACGGGGTGGTTGTATATGGCAGCGGTGGTGGTATATGGATACGGATTCAAGCGGTGGCGGATAAGCGGTGATGGTAGATGGCAGGGCGATGATGATGGTGCGGCGCGGCGTGACAACTTATGACCGTAAGTCGAAACTCTAAAAGACTAGACTCCAAGACCAAAGAACTAGACACGACGATGCAACCGCAAATTCAACAACGCAAATACAGAAAAGATTATGCAAATGCTCAGATTGGTTCGGATATGATGAACTAACCCTAATTTTTCCGTGGCTTTTTCGTGGACTGTAGGTATGAAGAACAGACTCGATCTAAACTACAAAAACTGTAAAATCTCACCGAGCAACCTGGAAATCTGATAACACTTGATAGAGGCAAAGGTGTCCCGTCTTTCGATGAGATGATGGATATCGCTTTGGTGGAAGTTGACTTTGACGATCCGACTACGAAGCGCAGAGGACGCCGCGCCTTTAGCAATCGCTAAACCAACTCTGAGAGGTTATTGACCACGCCGGAGCACGATCAACCTGACCACGAGGGTCTATTTCCTGCGAGCAAACGAAGAACAAGCAAGAAACTGAGATTGCAATCTAGATATTGCTAATATAAGATGAAAGCTTTATTGATCAAGGTGGGGTTCTGAGACGTCTTTGTCTGGTCGTTGAACACAAACGAAGTACGCGAAGTTGCATCTATGGCGAACTTTAATCTAAACAAAACCCAGCGTCTAAACGGTGCCCTAAAGGCTGTATATATGGAGGAAGAGGGGGTGAATTTCGTGGCCCTTGGTGAAGGGGTCCGAAACTAACCCTATCTCTTGTTTCCCCACACATACGGACTCTAAAAATAGCCTATACTTATGTATTTCGAAATTACATGGGCCTGGCCCAATAATAAGGTGACGCAGCACCTAGAATAGCCTCTGGACGAAATTTATGAAGTGGCATCTTTTATATTTCGTCCAAGGCTTCATGCACTCATTATGGTGGCTTCAAAGTCCTGAAATCATCACTTGTAACTCCGTTCTTATCCTCCTTGCGCATGCCATCATCTCCATGCTTGTTCTTGCTCCAATGTTCATCCTTCTCCAAGCTAGGCCCTTCATTTGTAAGCAAAACAAATGTATCCAATTTAGGCAGCATCATATTCTCATGAACATTAGAATCATTACCAAGAAACGAAAGTACCGGTAATTTAGTTGGCGTGTTTCGAGCTCTAGTAATTGGTCCTGTATGTATAGCAGCAGGGGCTGTGGGTGTAACAATGGTATTGATGTCCTCATCAATACACTTGTTGGGTATCTTACCTCACGAATGATAGGCGTTGCATTTGCACTAACCTCATTTGTTTTTCCGAGTGTTTGCCATGTTCTTTCATTTTGGAAGATTCACAAGGCGGTGCCTTTATGCGACAACTTGGTCATGTGAAGGCATACACGATGTGTGACACCAACATCTCCGGCATTCTCCTAAAGGTGAACTACTTCCCTTTGAGCCATCCTCAAGTTTGCATATTGGATGGGTCACTCTTTCATTGTTGTTTCCTTCTTGTTGTCTACATGATACATCTCGAGACCGGAGGAGCAACATTGGAGATTGGCTACATGGACCATCACATTGAGGAGCACTCGCACTTATGGGATGCACCTTCGGCACTAAACTCATGCCTCGACATCGCGCTTTGGTACACCAACACCTCCATATTTGTTGATTGTGCTCATACATGTCATGTTCGATGGACATATCATACTCACCACAAGTTTGCACCCTATGCATGGATTGACTCACATTATGATTGCCGTGTTGCATCATGTATTCCGATGTCATCCATGATATATGAGCTTGTGCATTTCCTTAGCAAATTTGTTGTGATCTTCCTTGATGGCATATTCATACATCATGATCATATTGCCCACCATCAATTGCATGATAACATATACATATTGAGCATTCATTGCCATGTTCATGCTTTTGATGCACCATCCCATTATGACATCATTTTGCACAATGGTAGAATTTGTCGCTTTGTGCACCATGCTAATTATCCCATGAATTCTTTGCATATCATCCTATATCATCTTGATAAGCTTCATGCACTTTGTCACGCACTAACCCTAAGCACGGACTCACGCTTAATTGATGGACACTTTGTGTGCGCTAACCATTGTATTTCCAAGTGTACTTTGTGTTTGCTCATTTTGCATCTACCACATACCGGAGACACCTTGGAGTACTTGGATTGCGCAAGGCCCTCACCTACGTCCCACTACAAGTCCGTCCACGACACCCGTTTCCATGGTGATGAGGATCACGATCCGAGGTCGGATCTTTCCCAAGGGGGGGGATATGATGCGGAGCATCCCACGTTCATCCCCATGTACACTCCGACTACTCTCCAAGCCCCAAGGATACATAAGATGAGACCTCGACTATGCGCCACTGGACACAAGGTGAATTCACTCCTCTTCGAACCGTCACTTTCCGCATATGAGACACGGCTACTACCTCATGCACGGACCTTGCATACACTCCGGTACAACCAAGATGACCATGGAGAATCCTGGGACCAAGGCCAAGCATGGAAGAGAAGACGGAAGAAAGGAGAAGAAGAAGGCGGAGTGGCTGTTGGAGTCAGGCCGGACATCCGGGCCGCCGTCCGGATCATCGGGACCCTCCCCCGGATCATCCGGGTAAATGCGCCGAAGACAACAGAAGCTGCTCGACGAAGCCGGATCATCTGGACGGTCGCCCGGATCATCCGGACCCCCGACACCCGGATCATCCGCCACCATCCGGATCATCCGGACCCGCTTTGTGTCTTGCGACTTGGGCTGAGCCCATGTACCCCTTCGCCGCCTAGTCTATAAATAGGACCCCCTCTCCTCACTTTGAGACTTAGCATTGGATTAGCTCATATTTGTGTGAGAGCCTTTGCTCATCCACTCGGTTACTTCTCCTCGGAGATTAGGACCTCCTCGGAGAAGATCCCTCAGCGGATTCAAGACCCCTATCTAGGGAAGAACATCAAGGCCTCCTCTTGGAGATGAACGGTTCCTTTGTATCCTTACCCTAGTTGACTATGTATCTTGTGGATCTCATGTGTGTATGTTGATCTAGCACTTGTGTGATCGATTCCTTGTTGGTTGAGTAATTCTCTCTCGTTTTCCCCGTGTTTCCCCTCGTGCTTCCGCGTGTTCTTCGTGTTTCCTCCGTAGGATCCTCTCCAAACGTGAAAGATCGACGAATTAGGGTTCCACCCTACATCAGCCAAGGAATAGGGTGACGATAACGAATAGTAATATTATTAATGCCTCTACAATCAACAGACATACGTGATGTACCATCCTTTTTCGGCACTAGAATAATAGGAACAGCACAAGGACTAAGGGATTCGCGTATATAACCTTTGTCGAGCAGCTCCTGTACTTGACGCATAATCTCCTTCGTCTCCTCTAGATTGGTACGGTATGGTGCACGGTTGGGTAATGATGCAACGGGAATTAAGTCAATTTGATGCTCAATCCCTCGAATAGGTGGTAATCCTGTGGCACGCCTTGTGGAAAGACGTTAGCGAACTCCCGCAAAATGTTAGTGACAGCGAGGGGCAAAGAGGAAGGCACGTCCTCGAATGAAAATAATGCCTCTTTGCACACAAAAGCATAGCAAACAGATTTGCTAAAATCTAGCTCATCAATATCAGATTTGGTGGCAAGTAAACATGCACTTTTCAATTTAATTTCAAAGCACATAGAGATGGTTTATTATTAGGCTTCATGTGTTGCTCAAATTCTTTTGCCACAATCTGATTTTCACTCTTATTTTTCTCTGTTTTGCTTTATTAGCTCTATAAATATCATCTTTCAAAATGGAATCAGGAGTCATAGGAAGCAAAGTAATATTTTTATCCCTATGAACAAGAGTATACTTGATTGTTTCTACCATGGTGTATGAATTTTTATCAAATTGACATGGTCTACCAAGTAATAAGGAACATGCTTGCATAGGTACCACATCACAATCAACATAATCAACATATGTAGAGATACTAAAATGCACACGAACAATGACGTGTTACCTTAACCTTGCCGCTGTTGTTGAACCATTGGATGTAGTAAGGATGTGGATGTGGTCTTGTGGTGAGAGATAGCTTCTCCACCATCTCCATGCTAGCCAAGTTGTTGCAGCTCCCTCCATCTATGATGATGAATAGAACGTTCCTTCACAACTCCCTTTGTATGGAACAAATTATGCCTCTGATTTTGCTCAGCTTGTGTAACTGCACACTCAAAACACGTTGAGCAACTAAACATTCATACCACAAAGATCTTCAAGAGCCATATATTGTGTCTCATGATCGTAATCATCTCCACCGTGTTCCTCATGTGTAATAAGAGCCAAAGTCTCCTCATCATAGTCACTAGCGGACTCATACCCACCATCCTCGTGAGCAATCATCACACGCTGAGATTTGCATTCTCTCACAAAATGTCCTCTTCCCTTACAACAACGACAAATAATATCACTTGTGTGCCCTGTTGACGCCATGGAAGAAGAAGAACTCATGCAGGCCCGACAGTATGCTCTTGGCGAGATAGTGGTGGTTGTGCCTCTTTCTTGTATCACGGTTGGAGGTGGCACCGAAAGAGGTGATGGTGCGGTGGAAGTAGATGATGCACGTGGTGTCCATGATGAAGGTCGACCTGCGAGAAAAGTTAGTGCGGCGCCAATGCCTGCCGATCCTGCACTTCACGCTCAGCTTTACAAGCAAGATGGAATAAACGAGTGATATTATTATAATCCTTATAGTCTAGAATGGTCTCAATCTCTATTTAATCCACCCGTAAAACGTGCAAGCATAGCTTCATTCTCCTCAACAATACCACATCTAATCAAGCCGCTTTGTAATTCCCGATAATATTCTTCTCAGAATTTTTTCCTTGTCTTAAGCGCTGCAATTTTTGAACTAATTCACGTTGATAATATGGTGGAACCCAACGAGCACGCATAGCAGTTTTCAAAGCAGCCCAAGTAGTGGAACAGGATATAATCTACAATGTTCGACCACCAAACACATGCAAAGCTAGTGAAAGCACAAACAAAGAAGCAGAACCCGCCTCTCCTCGGGATATTGTAAACATGTAAATCGTTGTTCAGTTTCTAACTCCCAAGTAAGATATATATCGAGAACATATCTACCCTCAAATGGTGGAATATTCAATTTCAGTTTAGGGAGATGGTCATGATCTCGCACTGAGGGGAGCCCTAACATTGCCATTATTTGCATGTGGACGACACGGTGGTTGTGGTGCTAGTGGTTGCACGTAGTTACGATGTTGACCAACCTCATCCTCGTAATCTCCCACATAATCATCCTCCTCGGTACCAAAGAGCAGCAGATGGCGTGAGCCAAAGAAGCACCAACAGCAGTGAGCAGCGGCACCAAATTTTGTCCCGCTCAATAGGAACACGCTGAGCTCGCCCATACGGATTCGGAAGGGGGCGTAGTTGTTGTCGTTGTAGAGGTGCGATAGGTGCAGCCGGCGGTGGTTGTGGAAAACGCGCGAGCAATTCATTAAACTTGCTATCAAGCTTTGTTTCAAACCTCTTCTCAATGCCATCTATCTTCTCCATGGCCTCGTCAAATCTGTTCACCAAATCTTGCACCTGTCCACTCATCATTTGCTGAAATTTATCATGTAGCTCCTTGTTCGTCAGGTTCTCCCAATCAGTCTCATCGGCTTGTGATCCTACCATGGTTAGCAGCAAATAGAAACACACAAGAATATGATCCTACAGACTACTAAGAAGTGGTGGTGGTGTATCACAAACCCGTCAAGCAAATCTCAAATTCTTACCAGTTCTTACCCAGCAGCAGGTGGTGATCGGCAACCGTTGTAGTCAAAACTCTCAAAGCTTGGATATAGCGATTACTGTGGAGAGTCAAACGCACGACGAGATGTATGTGGAGCTGGGAAGGCTTATAATATGGTAGCAAAAAGGTCAAGAATAATCAATTCAGAGATGCAAAGTTGAATAAACACTTTGACGACGGTCTCAGGTCTTGGTCCTAGGCTAGACCGTGCTAGAGACGCGAGCCTAGAACACTAACAAAATCACGGCGCTGCACGTAAACAAGGGAAAAGCACACTCTGGAAAAGAAATTTCGCTCCCTTTTTTTTGCGCTGCTTTTTTTTTTGCGCTGCTCTTTTTTTTGCGAAAAATCATTATAATGACGAGTGTCTCAAAACTCTTCCCAAGTCAAACTGATAGGATGGGCACAAAATTTTTTCGACCAAATTTTTTTTTCGACTGCCTGGACCCAAAAACTGGAAACGGGTCAAAAAATACTTTCTATAACGGCGACTGTCTCAATACGCTTAGAAACACCAAAAAATAGGATAGCCAGAAAATTTTTTGTCAAGTGCGTTTTCGGATTTTTTTTGTCAAGTGCGTTTTCGACCAATTTTTTTTTGGAAACCAACCTCTTCTACGGACGGAAAAAGATTGCTGAATCAAACCTACTCGGACAAGGAAACACGAATCGGAAATTGATGGATCCCAAAACAAACCTAATATGCAAGGAACTTCGGATTGGTGGTGGATATATGGTGGTAGGATATGGCAGCGGTGGTGGTATATGATAGCGGTGGTGGTATATGGATACGGATTCGAAGCGGTGGCGGATAAGCGGTGGTGGTAGATGGCAGGGGCGATGATGATGGTGCGGCGGCGGCGTGACAACTTATGACCAGAACGACGATGCAACCGCAAATTCAACAACGCAAATACAGAAAAGATTATGCAAAGGCTCAGATTGGTTCGGATATGATGAACTAACCCTAGTTTTTTTTGTGGCTTTTTCGTGGACTGTAGGTATGAAGAACAGACTCGATCTAAACTACGAAAAACTGTAAAATCTCACCGAGCAACCTGGAAATCTGATACCACTTGATATAGGCAAAGGTGTCCCGCCTTTCGATGAGATGGTGGATTTCGCTTTGGTGGAAGTCGACTTTGACGATCCGACTATGAACGTGTGAGGAGGACGCCGCCTTAGCAACCGCTAAACCAACTCCGAGAGGTTATTGACCACGCCGAGCACGATCAACTCCGACCACGAGGGTCTGTTTCCTGCGAGCAAACGAAGAACAAGCAAGAAGCTGAGATTGCAATCTGGATATTGCGTGATAGAGGCAAAGGTGTCCCGTCTTTCGATGAGATGGTGGATTTCGCTTTGGTGGAAGTCGACTTTGACGATCCGACTACGAACGTGCGAGGACGTCGCGCCTTAGCAATCGCTAAACCAACTCCGAGAGGTTATTGACCACGCCGAGCACGATCAACGACCACGAGGGTCTATTTCCTGCGAGCAAACGAAGAACAAGCAAGAAACTGAGATTGCAATCTGGATATTGCGAATATAAGATGAAAGCTTTATTGATCAAGGTGGGGTTCGTGGCGCTTTGTCCAGTCGTTGAACACAAACGGCATGCGCGAAGTTGCAGCTATGGCGAACTTTTGATCTAAACAAAACCCAAGTCTAAACGGTGCCCTAAGGGCTGTATATATGGAGGAAGAGGGGTGAATTTCGTGGCCCTTGGTGGAGGGGTCCAAACTAACCCTATCTCTTGTTTCCCCACACATACGGACTCTAAAAATAGCCTATACTAATGTATTTCGAAATTACATGGGCCTGGCCCAATAATAAGGTGACGAAGACACCTAGAATAGCCTATGGACGAATATTATGAAGTGGCATCTTGTATATTTCGTCCAAGGCTTCATGCACTCCTTATGGTGGCTTCAAAGTCCTGAAATCATCACTTGTAACTCCGTTCTTGATCCCCTTAGCATGCCATCAACTCCATGTGTGTTCTTGCTCCAATGTTCATCCTTCTCCAAGCTAGGCCCTTCATTTGTAAGCAAAACAAATGTATCCAATTTAGGCAACATCATATTCTCATGAACATTAGAATCATTACCAAGAAACGAAAGTACCGGTAATTTAGTTGGCGTCTTGTGAGCTCTAGTAATTGGTCCAAGATGTATAGCAGCAGGGGCTGTGGGTGTAACAATGGTATTGATGTCCTCATCATCCTCCCCTTCTTGAAATGAAGTCGTCCTCGACGGCAGCTCATCTTCCTCACCCAAATATGGCTTCAAATCTGCAATGTTAAAAGTGGGACTAACCCCAAAATCTGCAGGCAGCTCAAGTTTATATGCATTATCATTTACTTTCTCCAACACTTTAAAGGGACCAGCAAGACGTGGCATTAGCTTTGATTTATGCAAATCAGAAATCTATCCTTACGCAAATGTAACCAAACAAGATCTCCGGTGCAAACACAACATGTTTTCTACCCTTATCTCCAAAGAAGTTTATATTTAGCATTCATACGCTCAATGTTTTCCTTAGTTAACTCATGCATTTTAAAATCAATTCAGCACGTTCTTTAGCATCAAAATTAACCTTCTCCAAGATGGAAGAGGCAATAAATCAATAGGTGCACGAGGTAGGAAACCATACACAATTTCAAAAGGGCACATCTTAGTAGTAGAATGCAATGAACGATTATAAGCAAATTCAATATGAGGCAAGCATTCTTCCCACATTTTCTTATTATTCTTCAAAACAGCCCTAAGCATAGTAGACAATGTTCTATTGACTACTTCAGTTTGTCCATCGGTTTGGGGGTGACAAGTAGTACTAAAAAGTAGTTTAGTCCCCAACTTAGCCCATAAACATCTCCAAAAGTGGCTAAGAAATTTAGTATCACGATCTGAAACAATAGTATTTGGCACACCATGCAAGCGAATAATTTCACGAAAGAACAAATCAGCAACATTAACAAAGATCATCGCTTTTATGACATGGTATAAAGTGTGCCATTTTCGAGAATCTATCCACGACAACAAATATGCTATCCTCCCTTCTTTGTTCTAGGTAAACCTAAAACAAAGTCCATAGATATATCCTCCCAAGGAACACTAGGTACAGGCAAAGGCATATATAAACCATGAGGATTGAGTCGTGACTTAGCTTTTTGACATGTAGTGCAATGAGCAACAAAACGCTCAACATCCCGTCTCATCTTTGGCCAAAAGAAATGTGTAGCTAGTATATCCTCGTCTTCTTCACGCCAAAGTGTCCCATTAGTCCTCCTCCATGCGCCTCCTGCAACAACAAAAGACTAACGGAGCTAGCTGGAATGCATAGCTTGTTAGAACGAAACACAAATCCATCATTAATGACTTAACTTGTTCCATGTTCTACCTTCTTTAAAATTCTGCAATACATCTTTAAAATCAGCATCATGCACATATTGATCTTTGATGGTCTCCAAACCAAATATTTTGAAGTCAAGTTGTGAAAGCATAGTATAGCGACGAGACAATGCATCAAGCAATAACATTTTCTTTACCCTTCTTGTGTTTAATGACATAAGGAAAGTCTCAATGAATTCAACCCATTTAGCATGTCTACGATTCAGTTTAGCTTGACTTTTAATATGTTTCAAAGATTCATGATCGAATGTATAACAAATTCTTTGGGCCATAAATAATGTTGCCATGTTTCTAAAGTCCTAACAAGAGCATATAATTCTTTATCATAAGTAGAATAATTCAGACTAGGCCCACTCAATTTTTCGTAAAAGTATGCAACAGGTTTGCCATCTTGTAATAACACACCTCCTAATCCAATTCCACTAGCATCACATTCAAGCTCAAAAGTCTTATTAAAATCAGGAAGTTGGAGTAAAGGAGCATGTGTCAACTTAGCTTTCAATACCGTGAAGGCTTCTTCCGTATGGTACCCCAAACAAAAGGCACATCCTTCTTTGTAAGCTCGTTGAGAGGTGCAGCAATGGTGCTGAAATCTCTCACAAAACGCCTATAGAAACCAGCGAGGCCAAGGAAACTCCTCACTTGTGTGACCGTTTTGGGCTGCGGCCAACTCTCAATAGCTTCAATCTTGGCTTTATCAACTTCAATTCCTGTGGAGTAACAACATAGCCAAGAAAAGATACTCGGTCGGTGCAAAAGGTGCACTTCCCAAGGTTACCAAACAAACGTGCATCACGTAGAGCATTAAAAACAACACGTAAATGTTCCAAATGTTCTTCCAAAGATTTGCTATAAATCAAGATATCATCAAAATAAACTACCACAAATCGTCCAATGAAAGCACGTAAAACTTCGCTCATTAATCTCATGAAAGTACTAGGTGCATTAGTTAACCCAAAAGGCATGACTAACCACTCATATAATCCAAACTTAGTTTTAAATGCTGTTTTCCATTCATCTCCCAATTTCATACGAATTTGATGGTATCCACTACGCAAATCAACTTTGGAGAATATTGTAGAGCCACTCAATTCATCAAGCATATCATCTAGCCTAGGAATAGGGTGACGATAACGAATAGTAATATTATTAATGCCTCTACAATCAACACACATACGTGACGTACCATCCTTTTTCGGCACTAGAATAATAGGAACAGCACAAGGACTAAGGGATTCGCGATATAACCTTTGTCGAGCAGCTCCTGTACTTGACGATAATCTCCTTCGTCTCCTCTGGATTGGTACGGTATGGTGCACGGTTGGGTAATGATGCACCGGAATTAAGTCAATTTGATGCTCAATCCCTCGAATAGGTGGTAATCCGGTGGCACGCCTTGTGGAAAGACGTCGTGAACTCCCCGCAAAATGTTAGTGACAGCGGGGGCAAAGAGGAAGGCACGCCCTCGAATGAAAATAATGCCTCTTTGCACACAAAAGCATAGCAAACAGATTTGCTAAAATCTAACTCATCAATATCAGATTTGGTGGCAAGTAAACATGCACTTTTCAATTTAATTTCGAAGCAACAGAGATGGTTTATTATTAGGCTTCATGTGTTGCTCAAATTCTTTTGCCACAATCTGATTTTCACTCTTATTTTCTCCTGTTTTGCTTTATTAGCTCTATTAATATCATCTTTCAAAATGGACTCAGAGTCATAGGAAGCAAAGTAATATTTTTATCCTTATGAACAAGAGTATCTGATTGTTTCTACCATGGTGTATGAATTTTATCAAATTGCCATGGTCTACCAAGTAACAAGGAACATGCTTGCATAGGTACCACATCACAATCAACATAATCAGCATATGTAGAGATACTAAAATGCACACGAACAAGACGTGTTACCTTAACCTTGCCGCTGTTGTTGAACCATTGGATGTAGTAAGGATGTGGATGTGGTCTTGTGGTGAGAGATAGCTTCTCCACCATCTCCATGCTAGCCAAGTTGTTGCAGCTCCCTCCATCTATGATGACGCCTAATAGAACGTTCCTTCACAACTCCTTTGTATGGAACAAATTATGCCTCTGATTTTGCTCACTTTGTGTAACTCTGCACACTCAAAACACGTTGAGCAACTAAACATTCATACTGTCAAGATCTTCAGCAGCCATGTATTGTGTCTCATGATCGTAATCATCTCCACCGTGTTCCTCATGTGTAATAAGAGCCAAAGTCTCCTCATCATAGTCACTAGCGGACTCATACCCACCATCCTCCGTAGCAATCATCACACGCTGAGATTTGCATTCTCTCGCAAAATGTCCTCTTCCCTTACAACGACGACAAATAATATCACTTGTGTGCCCTGTTGACGCCATGGAAGAAGAGCTCTGTGCAGGCCCAGCGGTGTGCTCTTGGCGAGATAGTGGTGGTTGTGCCTCGCTTTCTTGTATCACGGTTGGAGGTGGCACCGAAGGAGGTGATGGTGCAAAGGAAGTAGATGATGCACGTGGTGTCCATGATGAAGGTCGACCTGCAGAAAAGTTAGTGCGCGCCAATGCCTGTCGATCCTGCACTTCACGTTCAGCTTTACAAGCAAGATGGAATAAACGAGTGATATTATTATAATCCTTATAGTCTAGAATGGTCTCGAATCTCTATTTAATCCACCCGTAAAACGTGCAAGCATAGCTTCATTCTCCTCAACAATACCACATCTAATCAAGCCAGTTTGTAATTCCCGATAATATTCTTCTACAGAATTTTTTCCTTGTCTTAAGCGCTGCAATTTTTGAAGTAATTCACGTTGATAATATGGTGGAACCCAACGAGTACGCATAGCAGTTTTCAAAGCAGCCCAAGTAGCTGGAACAGGATATAATCTACAATGTTCGCACCACCAAACACATGCAAAGCTAGTGAAAGCACAAACAAAGCAGCAGAACACGTCTCTCCTCGGGATATTGTAAACATGTAAATCGTTGTTCAGTTTCTAACTCCCAAGTAAGATATATATCAGAACATATCTACCCTCAAATGGTGGAATATTCAATTTCAGTTTAGGGAGATGGTCATGATCTCGCACTGAGGGGGAGCCCTAGCATTGCCATTATTTGCATGTGGACGACACGGTGGTTGTGGTGCTGGTGGTTGCACGTAGTTCGATGTTGATCAACCTCCTCCTCGTAATCTCCCACATAATCATCCTCCTCGGTACCGCAGCAAGAACAGTGAGCGAGGAGCCAAAGAAGCACCAACAATGATAGCAGCGGCACCAGAATTTTGTCCTGGCTCAAGAGGAACACGCCGAGCTCGTCCATACCGATTCGGAAGGGGCGTAGTTGTTGTCGTTGCAGAGGTGCGATAGGTGCAGCCGGCGGTGGTTGTGGAAAACGCGAGCAATTCATCAAACTTGCTATCAAGCTTTGTTTCAAACGCCTTCTCAATGCCATCTATCTTCTCCATGGCCTCGTCAAATCTGTTTACCACATCTTGCACCCGTCCAATCATCATTTGCTGAAACTTATCATGTAGCTGTTTGTTTGTCGTTTCTCCCAATCAGTCTCATCGGCTGTGTTCCTGCCATGGTTAGCAGCAATAGAAACACACAAGAATATGATCCTCTGAGACTACTAGGAAGTGGTGGTGGTGGTGTGGTGGGCATACAAATCCGTGAAGCAAATCTCAAATTCTTACCAGTTCTTACCCAAGAGCGGTGGTGATCGGCAACCGTTGTAGTCAAAACTCTCAAAGCTTGGCTATAGCGATTACGGGAGAATCAAACGCACGACGAGATGTATGTGGAGCTGGGAAGGCTTATAATATGGTAGCAAAAGGTCAAGAATAATCAAATCGGAGATGCAAAGTTGAATAAACGCTCAACGACGCAGATCTTGTCTGGTCCTAGGCTAGACCGTGCTAGAGACGCGAGCCTAGAACACTAACAAAATCACGGCGCTGCACGTAAACAAAGGAAAAGCACACCCTGAATTTTTTTTTTCGCTTTTTTTTTTTTTGCTGCTTTTTTTTTTTATTTTTTTTTTTTTTTTTGCGAAAAATCACTATAATGGCGAGTGTCTCAAAACTCTTCCCAGGTCAAACTGACAGGATGGGCACGAAATTTTTTCGACCAAATTTTTTTTTTGACTGCCCGGACCCAAAAACTGGAAACGGGTCAAAAAAAACTTTCTATAACGGCGACTGGCTCAATACGCTTAGAAACACCTAAAAATAGGATAGCCAGAAAATTTTTTATCCCGTGCGTTTTTGGAAAATTTTGGGCCTAAACGGAGGGTGGTTTCCGAAAATTTTTGGCTCAATACGCTTGGAAAATTTTTTATCCCGTGCGTTTTTGGAATTTTTTATTTTTTTTTGGAAACCAACCTCTTCTACGGACGGCAAAAGATTGCTGGAATCCGAAACCTATTCAGACAAGGAAACACGAATCGGAAAACTAGATGGATCCCGAAAACAAACCTAATATGCAAGGGACTCGGATTGGTGATGATATATGGCAGCGGTGGTGGTATATGGATACGGATTCGAAGCGGTGGCGGATAAGCGGTGGTGGTATATGGATACGGATTCAGCGGTGGTGCGGCGGCGTGACAACTTATGACCGAACTCAAACTCTAAAAGACTAGACTCTAAGACCAGCAACTAGACACGACGATGCAACCGCAAATTCAACAATGCAAATACAGAAAAGATTATGCAAAGGCTCAGACTGGTTCGGATAGGATGAACTAACCCTAATTTTTTTTGGCTTTTTCGTGGACTATAGGTATGAAGACAGACTCGATCTAAACTACGAAAATCGTAAAATCTCACCGAGCAACCTCGAAATTTGATACCACTTGATAGAGGCAAAGGTGTCCCGTCTTTCGATGAGATGGTGGATTTCGCTTTGGTGGAAGTCGACTTTGACGATCCGACTCTGAACGTCGCGAGGACGCCGCGCCTTAGCAATCGCTAAACCAACTCCGAGAGGTTATTGACCACGCCGGAGCACGATCAACCTGACCACGAGGGTCTGTTTCCTGCGAGCAAACGAAGAACAAGCAAGAAACTGAGATTGCAATCTGGATATTGCGAATATAAGATGAAAGCTTTATTGATCAAGGTGGGGTTCTGTGGCGCTTTGTCCAGTCGTTGAACACAAACGGCACGCGAAGTTGCAGCTATGGCGAACTTTTGATCTAAACAAAACCCAAGTCTAAACGGTGCCCTAAGGGCTGTATATATGGAGGAAGAGGGGGTGAATTTCGTGGCCCTTGGTGGAGGGGTCCGAAACTAACCCTATCTCTTGTTTCCCCACACATACGGACTCTAAAAATAGCCTATACTAATGTATTTCGAAATTACATGGGCCTGGCCCAATAATAAGGTGACGCAGCACCTAGAATAGCCTATGGACGAATATTATGAAGTGGCATCTTGTATATTTCGTCCAAGGCTTCATGCACTCCTTATGGTGGCTTCAAAGTCCTGAAATCATCACTTGTAACTCCGTTCTTGATCCCCTTAGCATGCCATCAACTCCATGTGTGTTCTTGCTCCAATGTTCATCCTTCTCCAAGCTAGGCCCTTCATTTGTAAGCAAAACAAATGTATCCAATTTAGGCAGCATCATATTCTCATGAACATTAGAATCATTACCAAGAAACGAAAGTACCTGGTAATTTAGTTGGCGTGCGCGAGCTCTAGTAATTGGTCCAGTATGTATAGCAGCAGGGGCTGTGGGTGTAACAATCGTATTGATGTCCTCATCATTGCGAATTTAAGATGAAAGCTTTATTGATCAAGGTGGGGTTCTGTGACGCCTTTGTCTGGTCATTGAACACAAACGAAGTACACGAAGTTGCAGCTATGGCGAACTTTTAATCTAAACAAAACCCAAAGTCTAAACGACGCCCTAAGGGTTGTATATATGGGGGAAAAGGAGGGAATTTCGTGGCCCTTGAGGGTGGGGTCCGAAACCAACCCTAACTCTTGTTTCCCCACACATACTGACTCTAAAAATAGCCTATACTTAAGTATTTCGAAATTACATGGGCCTGGCCCAATAATAAGGTGACGCAGCACCTAGAATAGCCTATGGACGAATATTATGAAGTGGCATCTTGTATATTTCATCCAAGGCTTCATGCACTCCTTATGGTGGCTTCAAAGTCCCGAAACATCACTTGTAACTCCGTTCTTGATCCCCTTGCGCATGCCATCAACTCCATGCGTGTTCTTGCTCCAATGTTCATCCTTCTCCAAGCTAGGCCCTTCATTTGTAAGCAAAACAAATGTATCCAATTTAGGCAGCATCATATTCTCATGAACATTAGAATCATTACCAAGAAACGAAAGTACCTGGTAATTTAATTGGCGTGCACGAGCTCTAGTAATTGGTCCCGTATATGTAACAGTAGGGGCTGTGGGTGTAACAATGGTATTGATGTCCTCTTCAAACTTTTTTATACGGACTCTGAATTGGGTGATTCTTTTTTTGTTGGAAAGTAGATTTCATGCTCTTTCCAGCACAATTGGAATCACCTTAAGATCCGTCCGGAGCGTTAAGTTATGGACGAAACAATCTGACGCTGCACCAGAATCCGAGTCAAACTACAAGTCCAAAGGTGTTACGTCACCTCCACTTGGGCCCATTGGCCTTGTACGACCTAGGGTTAGTTTTAGGCTGCCTTGGGACGCCCTCCCACCTCCTTGGTCATGACCCTTGCTCCTATATAAGTAGATCCATCTAGTAGCTTTTTCCTTGGGATTTGTTTAGTTAAAAGTTAGCCATTGCAACTTCGTACTTCGCTTTGTGTCCAACGACCAGACCAAGACCACTTACGGATCCCCACCTTTGTCAATACTTCATACATACTCGCAATATTCAGATTGCTTTTATCATATTCTTGCTTCTTCTTCGATTGCTAGCAGGAATAGACCTTCGTGGTCAGGTTGATTGTGCTCCGGCGTGGTCAATAACCTCTCGGAGTTGGTTTAGCGATTGCTAAGACGCAACGTCGTGCACGTTTGTAGTCGGATCGTCAAAGTCGTCTCCACCAAATCGATAGTTATCATCTCATCGAAAGATCGGGACACCCCGCCTCTATCATGCCATATGTGCAAATTTGGTTTTATTTTAATGGCATATGCATAGTCACTATGAAGAGATTGCAAATAAGACATATGGTTGATCTCATGCATAGCATATGACAAGTCAAGCGGATTATCAAACATGATGTGACCTAAAGAATTCTCACAAGAAATCCTATGTAACATGGCACATCAGCTAATAGACTCCACAAGAGAATCATCGTACTCATCATAAATGGGCAAATCATCGCATGGGGAAATCATACTAGCATGAAGCATGCCAATAGGTGGATCAACATCATGCAAGCAATCAATCTTAAGAATGTCCACTAGTGGGACTAGAGCATCACCGTCACCTTTGTTACCTTTGTCATTCCACCCAAGTGGTGTAGGTGAGGTAGGAAAGACCAAATGGTGGTCATCTTCATCTTGATGGAACCATGTGGGGGGTGCATCATATTCCACCATGGCCATCGTCTTGTCCAAAGGGAGGACGAAGTTGTCGAGGATCGGCGCATCATCATAAATGGGACCTAGCACCAAACGAGAAGACACAATAGAGGTAGAGGTCAAGTTGTTAGAAATGCAAATGGCCTCACGAGACCTATCAACTATCTCACTCTCTCTATGTGGTGGTTCACTCACTCCCTCAAAATAGGTGCACTCAAACTCACGTATGGTGGAGTCACTCATCTCACTCAAGTGGTGGGGGTTGTGGCTCTCCTCACATGGGATTTGTGGCAACACATCATATATAGGGCTAGTGGTGAAGTCACTCTCACTCTCGATATGGTGGCAAAAGTCACTCAAGTCATCATACATCACCGTGGTCGAGGTGAAATACTCAACCATCTCATCGCCGTCGCCATGGATGAAGGCCGAAGATGGCACATCATCACTCTCCTCCATCACCGAAGGGAAAATCCCATGCTCGATCATCTCGTCACCGTCGCCATAGATGAAGGCCAAGATGGCACATCATCACTCTCCCTCCAAAGATGGAAGCATCATCCTTGCTCGCCGCCTTGTCGCCGCCTCCAAAGCTTGGTCCTTGAGGGTCTCCGTGAGTCGTGCTAAATCCGCCGCACCGCCTTGAAAAAGAGTCAAGGTAGACTCGGCATCATCAATGCCACAAAGAGGGATGGCGGTGAAGTCAAACTTGGGAGCATCGTCTTGGAGCTCGTCGATCTTGGACATCTTGGTGGTACTAGCCTCATGCTTGTCGTAGAGCTTGGTCGCCGCGAAGTTTGCTTGGGGTGGAGAAGCCTTGGCCTTCATGAGTTCTTGTTCTGCCTTGAGAGCACCAATGTAGTAGTCGTCGATGGACTTGTAGTTCTCGAGGAAGATGGTCTTGGAGATGTCATTGTGCAATCCCATCATGAAGTGGAACTTCATTGAAATGGGGTCGTCCACGCCGGCTCGTCGCAAGGCAATCTTCATCTCCTTGAAGTACGTGTCGATGGACTTGGATCCTTGGATGGTGTTCTCCAATTGGCGTCGAAGTTGTTCCGTGTAGGTTGGAGGCACAAACTCTCGCCGCAAAGCTCTCTACGTCGTGGGCCAACTCATGTCGTAGTACTCCGAAGGTGTGTCAAGCCACCATGCCAATGCGTAGTCGTGGAAGTTTCTTGTGGCACACTTCACTTGATCTTCGGGAGGAACTTGATGTAGCTTGAGGTAGTCGTCCATCAAACGCTCCCACTCGCGGACTTGAGCTTGGGGAGCTTCTCTTGAGCGTAGTCTTGGGTTGCTTGTTGGAGAAGATGCCGTATGTCCGTAGGTGAAGATGCCTTGAAGTCGCTTGGCGAAGATGCCAAGGGAGATGGTGAAGTCGTTGACCGGTTGTTGGTGTTGAGCTCTTGACCTTCACGTTCTTGTTGGTGATGGTGTCGATGCTGATGTGATCTTGCTGGAGACGGTATCTCGGAAGCATGTGCTCTTGAGCGTCTTCTCGAAGATGAGGAAGATCGCTTGTAGGACTTGATGAGGGCTTTGATCTCCTCCATTTGAGCTTGCATCTTGGCGTCGGAGTTGTTGTTCGTGGCATCTAACTCGTCGTTGTTGTTGTAGACCGAAGGTGAAATGCCTTGCCTATCCATCACAAGACTCGAGTAGAGGTGAGTAGGAAATGAGATAAACAATACCAAGTTACCTTTTCCCAAAGTTGAGGATGTATCCCGTTTCACTCAATGTGAAATGAAAGAATAGTGGAATTGGTACCAGACTTGTTCACTCACACCTATCAAGTAAAGCTTACGGTGAGGATAGTGGCACAAAAAATCTGATGCAAAATGTTAGAAAGAGTCAATAATGTTGAAAGAGATTCACAAATTCACAAGTGAAACAAGTAGACCAATAGCAATATGTGGCACACGGAAACACACACACGGATAGATAAATGGGGTCGTGCAACCAAGGAATGAGCACAAAATGTGGAATCCACGGAAAACGCTCGTGTTGCACAACTCAAGAGAGACGCTAGCACGATTGCTCAATAGGCGGATACGACAGTTGTGCACAACCTATAAGATGCAAAATGGATAAACTTTCTATCCCAAGTATGCTATATATGTATGGTTCCTGGTGTTCCTCACACAATGATCCAAGATGATCCAGTATGATAGCATATGATATATTTTGATGCTATGCCTATTGCTTACAAGCTCTTTGCTCTCTTTCTTTTTCTTTGCTTAAAAGCTTATTCTTTTTTTTCTATGGCCACTTTTGCACAATGCACAAACCAAGATAGCAATTGTGTATATGCGGGAACAAACTTGTGACACAAGATATGATACCAATATGATATGGTATGTATGCAATGGATGGTGTAGGTCACTAATGTGCACAAGTAACGTGGCCCGGCAATACTCAAATGGCTAGGCTCGATAGGCAAGTGACGCAAAATGGGCTAGGGGTTAACAATGCAATTGCAAGGGAATATACAATGGTGTCGTCGAGGTTACCGTCCTTTGCGATGATGAGTGGTGGTGTTCTTGGTGTAGATACCAAGATGATGGAGACTCGTCCCTAAGTAGCCGAAACACCTTAGGAAACGGAAAAACCGCAAACTCAAAATCTCAAATGACAAATGTCAAATGGTGGTAGCGGAAAGCGGTGGTGGTTTTGCACTAGGCAATGCGGAAGTGGAGTGATGGATATACACGTCTCGGAGTTGAAGTTGCCGTCCCTAAGTAGCTAAAACACCTTAGGAGACAAAAGCCACAACTCAAACAAATCGGGTTAAGTTGGTGGTGGCGGAAGTGTATGGTGGGCATGGTTATGTGGAAATGGTGGAGGTGGTTGATGAAGAAGCAATCGTCCCTAAGTAGCCGAAACACCTTAGGAGACTTGAATCACTACTTAAGCAACCACTAATGCTATGGTGAAAAAAATGGGTTAGGTTGCGGAAGTCGTTGGTGCCTACGCAGATGATATGGTGGAAGGCCTAGGCAAACTTGCCAAATTTTCGAAAATTTGATGGAGTCAAATGGTGTTGGTGGTACCTTTGTGGGATAGGGGATGTCAAGAGCTTCAAAACGAGCTAAAGAACATCAAAATCGGAGTTCGGATGAATTAGTTATGGCCGAAATAAGAATCAGCCGAAGTCAAAACCTACAGGTTACGGACGTCCGTAAATGGACGGATGTCCGGGGCGTCGGACGTCCGGAAGGGTCGGAAATCCGTAATTTCAGCTCGGGTTAGGGGTTTCGGTCATCCGGAAAAGGTCGGACGTCTGGTCGTTCCTGGGGCTCCGGACGTCCGTAAAAGTACGGTCGTCCGGTGGGTCGGGGTCAACGCGAGATTCGAGTTCGGGGGCGCGATTTTGGGCGGAAAATGGATATTTCAGGGTCAAAATTCGCCGGATTTCGTGGATGAAAGATGGGGAAACTTGGGGAAATGCTAGATCCACTTGAAACCAAACATCATCAAACCAACAAATCACAAAAAAAAAATTGGGGCTATTTTTGGTGGGGATTTTCGAATTTAGGCAAGAACACACAAAATCAAGCTAGAAAAAGAGGGGTAGGGGCTCCAAAAACGTGATCAACGTGGCTCATGATACCATATGATACGGGGCAAACCCGGTGTAGGCTGATCTTTCATGATTGGAGTGGGATCCCTCGAAGAACACGATGAACACGGGGAAGAACGCGGAAAAATCACAAGGGAAAACACTCAAGAACAAGTCCAAATGACACATCCACTAGACAATCAAACACACAAGATCACAAGGTACACGAACAACAAAGGGAAAGATACAAGGTAAGGTTCATCTCCAAGAGGAGGTGTTGATGATATCCTAGATGGATCTTCCCACAAGGGGGTCATGATGATATCCCGCAGGATCTTCTCACATGGAGGTGTTGAACTCCATGGGAGTGGTAGTCTCTCTCTCTCAAGAGTAGATGATGCGGAGCATCCCACATTCATCCCCATGTACACTCCGACTACTCTCCAAACCCCAAGGATACATAAGATGAGACCTCGACTATGCGCCATTGGACACAAGGTGAACCCGTTCCTAAATGCTTCCCCTTTCCATTCGCGTGAGACATGGTTGCTACCTCATGCATGGACCTTGCCTATACCCAGGTACAACCGAGATGACCATGGAGAATCAAAGGACAAAGGCCAAGCATGGAGGAGGAGAAGGAAGAAGAGGCAGCTGCTACAGGCCCCGGACATCCGGCCCTTCCCGCCAGCCCGGACATCTGGCCCGACCCCGGAAATCCGGCACCCATCACAGAAAGCATCCGAAGCTGAACCCCGTCAGCCCGGACATCCGGCAAGAGGCCCGGACATCCGGCTCTTCCCGAGCCGCCGGACATCTGCCCACACTGACATCCGGACCCCTTTGTCGAGAGAGCAACCAGAGGCACCAGCCCAGCCGGACATCCGGCCTCCCAGCCGGACATCCGCCCACACGAAGCTCCCCGGACATCCGGCCCCACTGACATCCAAAGACTGCACTGTGCGTAGAGAAAGGGCCAAGGGCCCATGTATCCCCTCTCACTTACCCCTTCGTGCTTAGCACTATATATACACCCCACCTCCTCCTAGTTAGGGTTAGCATTGGATTAGCTCATATTTGTGTGAGAGCCTTTGCTCATCCACTTGGATACTTCTCCTCGGAGATCACGACCTCTTCGGAGAAGATCCCCCAAGCGGATTCAAGACCCCTTCTAGGGAAGAACATCAAGGCCTCCTCTCGGAGAAGAACGGTTCCTTTGTATCCTTACTTTTGTTGACTTTGGATCTTGTGGATCTCTTATGTGTGTGGTGATCTAGCACTTGTGTGATCGATTCCTTGTTGGTTGAGTGATTCTCTCTCGTTTTCCCCGTGTTTTCCCTTTGTGCTTCCGCGTGTTCTTCGTGATTCCCCGTAGGATCCACTCCAAACGTGAAAGATCGACGCTATAGGGTTCCACCGTACATCATATGGTATCATGAGCCACGTTGATCACGTTTTTGGAGCCCCTACCCCGTGTTTTCTAGCTTGATTTTGTTGTTTTCGTCCTAAATCCAAAAATCCCCACCAAAAATAGCCCCCAAATTTTTTTGTGATTTGTTGGTTTGATGATGTTTTGTTGATTTTGATCCATGGATTTGCTTGGTTTCAAGTGGATCTAGTATCTCCCCAAGTTTCCCCACTTTCCATCCACGAAATCTCTCCAATTTTGACCCCGAAATCTCAATTTTCTGCCCCAAAACGAGTTCCTCAAGTTCATCCTCGGATTTGGAGCCCGGACATCCGGCCCGAGCCCCGGACATCCGGCCAGCCCGGAAATCCAGCCAATAGCTCGGACATCCGGCTCCTGGAGCGCAATTTCGCGCCCGGTTCTGGACAGACAGCCCCGGAAATCCGGGCTCAACCCCGGACATCCGACCCGTGGGATTTCAGTTTTTTCCCGTTTCACCGTTTTGTGCATAACTAATTCATCCGGAGTCCGATTTTAACGTTCTTTAGCTCGTTTTGAAGCTATTGACACCCCCCATCCCACAAAAATACCACCAACATCATTTGACTCAATCATATTTTCTGAAATTTGGCAAGTTTGCCTAGGCCCTCCACCATATCATCCGCATAGCCACCACCGACTTCCGCAACCTAACCCAATTTGTCCACCATAGCATTTGAGGTTGCTTGAGTAGTGACTTGAGTCTCCTAAGGTGTTTCGGCTACTTAGGGACGGTTGCTTCTTCATCAACCACCACCATACCTTCCGCATAGGCTTACCCACCATACACCTCCGCCATCCCAAACTTAACCCAATTGTTGTTTGAGCTTTTTCGAGTTGTGGCTTGTGTCTCCTAAGGTGTTTAGGCTACTTAGGGACAGCAACGTCAACTCCGACACGTGCATAGCCCATCATTCCACTTCCACATTGCCAAGTGCAAACCACCACCGCTTTTCGCTACCACCACTTTGACATTTGCCTTTGAGATTTTGAGTTTGCGGTTTTTCCGTTTCGGTGTTTCGGCTAACTAGGAACGGCTCGACATCAAGAACACCGCCTCTCATCATCACCAAGGACGGTAACCTCGACGGCACCATTATATATTACCCTTGCAATTGCATTGTTAACCCCTAGCCCATTTTGCGTTACTTGCCTATCGAGACTAACCATTTAAGTATTGTTGGCAACGTGACTTTGTGCACATTAGTGATCATACTTCCCATAGCATACATACCATATCATCTTGGTATCATATCATCCATTGTGCCTCAAGTTTGTTCCCGCATATACACAATTGTTATCTTGGTTTGTGCATTGTGCAAAAGTGGCCATAGAAAAAAAAGAGAAAAAGCTTTTAAGCAAAAAGAGAGCAAAGAGCTCGTGAGCAAGTACCATAGCATCATACCCCATTGCACATAAGAGCCATACCAAAATCTACATCATATGATATCATGCTTGAGAGAAACACCGGGAACCATACATACATAGCATACTTGGGATAGTAGTTGCTACATTTTGCATCTTATAGGTTGTGCACAAGTGTCGTATCCGCCTATTGAGCAATCGTGCTAGCGTCTCTCTTGAGTTGTGCAACACGAGCGTTTTCCGTGGATTCCACATTTTGTGCTCATTCCTTGGTTACATGACCCCATTTATCTATCCGTGTGTGTGTTTCCATGTGCCATTCTTTGCTATTGGTCCATTTGTTTCACTTTGCTATTGGTCTCTCTTTCAACATTATTGACTCTTGCTAACATTTTGCATCAAACTTTTGTGCCACTATCCTCACCGAGCTCCACCATAAGCTTTACTTGTGTAGGTGTGAGAATCGACAAGGATCGGTACCAATAGTGCTATTTCATTGTCCACATTTGAGTGAACTTGATTCATCTTCAACTTTGGTCAAAGGTACATTGGTATTAGTTCTTCTCTTTCTCCCACTCATATTTGCTCGAGTCTTGTGATGGATAGGCAAGGCATTTCCTCTCCGGTCTAGGACAACAACGACGGCGTGAACAACTACATCTCAAAAGCGTCAATCTTCGCTCTACAATGACAAATGCAAGGCGCACAATCAAGATTGCGAGAGCGCATCGAGAACATCTCCATCGACATTCGTCACTCCGAAGCAAGGAAAAGGGACTACATCGACAACAAGCTTGCCACACAGAAGGAGGAGCAAGATGCGAGGATGGAAGAGATTCGGGCATTGATCAAGTCTTCTTCCACTTCATCATGCTCAAGACGACGACGGTCAAGCCAAAAGTCTTCGGAGCGCAAACAAGATGCAAGCGCAAGTCGTCCAAGTCCACATCTACATGGCAACCACTATCACGTTCATGATCAACATCGCCATGAAGGCCAAGTCACCTCCAAGCAACATGTGCACGACGACGACGAACGACATCTACTACGAGCTCAAGCACAACAACGACATCATCATCATGAAGATGCTCCACAAGCGCAAATGCACAAGTCCCAACAAGACCTACTTCACGCCAAGTCCAAACTTCAAGAGCACAAAACAAGACCGCGAGACGACCACCACCAAGACGGTGCTAGGGCTACATCAACCACTTCGGCATCTTCGCCAAGTGTTCTCAAGGCATCTTCGCCTCTGGACGTACGGCATCTTCGCCTGCTTCCCACGAGTACGCCTACAACAACAAGGCGACGACCTACGAGCGAGGGTGACACCTCCATCTTCGGAAGCCCCTCAAGGAAGATGGCCGAGCATGGGAAACTCCCTTCGGTCATGGAGACGAGCTACGAGGTGCCACATCATATGGACCTCCAACACCAAGACGACGACAAGAAGGTCGAGCAAGGGCCATCCCCTTCGACAACGGTGATAGAAGTTGAGCATGGAGACATTTGCACCAACATCTCTCCGACACCCACATATGTCGAGATGCCCCAAGTGCCATGTGAGGAGAGCCACCACCCCATGAGTGACATGAGTGACTCCACCATACGTGACATTGAGAGCATTTCCTATGAGAGGATGAGTGTGACCACCACTAGCCCCACACATGAGAGCATGCCACACATCCTATGTGAGGTTGAGCGCCATTTGATTGACTCCACCAGCCATATGAGTGAGAGCATCCTTGAAGGAGTGAGTGAGCCACAACACTTAGAGAGTGAGGTAGTTGACACGGCATGTGAGGCCACTATGATTTCTAACGACTTAACCTCTACTCCTAGTGTGTTTTCTTCTTTGGTGCTAGGTCTCCTACATGACGACGCGCCTACCATTGATGAGTCCATACCTCCTATGGAGACGACGATGGCCATGATGGACGATGATGCACACCCCACATGGTTCCATCAAGATGAAGATGACAACAAGACGATCTTCAACACCTCACCTACAACACATGAGCGACACTCCAAAGGTAACATAGGTGATGGTGCTTCTCTTGTCCCACTAGTGGACTCTCTTGACGATGATTGCTCCCATGATGATGACCCACCTATTACCATTGATGAGGACATCAATACCATTGTTACACCCACAGCCCCTGCTGCTATACATACTGGACCAATTACTAGAGCTCGCGCACGCCAACTAAATTACCAGGTACTTTCGTTTCTTGGTAATGATTCTAATGTTCATGAGAATATGATGCTGCCTAAATTGGATACATTTGTTTTGCTTACAAATGAAGGGCCTAGCTTGGAGAAGGATGAACATTGGAGCAAGAACACACATGGAGTTGATGGCATGCGCAAGGGGATCAAGAACGGAGTTACAAGTGATGATTTCAGGACTTTGAAGCCACCATAAGGAGTGCATGAAGCCTTGGACGAAATATACAAGATGCCACTTCATAATATTCGTCCATAGGCTATTCTAGGTGCTGCGTCACCTTATTATTGGGCCAGGCCCATGTAATTTCGAAATACATTAGTATAGGCTATTTTAGAGTCCGTATGTGTGGGAAAACAAGAGATAGGGTTAGTTTGGACCCTCCACCAAGGGCCACGAAATTCACCCCTCTTCCTCCATATATACAGCCCTTAGGGCACCGTTTAGACTTGGGTTTTGTTTAGATCAAAAGTTCGCCATAGCTGCAACTTCGTGCCGCTTTGTGTTCAACGACTGACAAAGGCGTCCACGAACCCCACCTTGATCAATAAAGCTTTCATCTTATATTCGCAATATCCAGATTGCAATCTCAGTTTCTTGCTTGTTCTTCGTTTGCTCGCAGGAAATGCAGACCCTCGTGGTCGTTGATCGTGCTCCGGCGTGGTCAATAACCTCTCGGAGTTGGTTTAGCGATTGCTAAGGCGCGACGTCCTCGCACGTTCGTAGTCGGATCGTCAAAGTCGACTTCCACAAAGCGAAATCCACCATCTCATCGAAAGACGGGACACCTTTGCCTCTATCAACCATGCTTCATGCTAGTGAGACTTCTTCATGCCTTGACTTACCTATTTATGATGAATATGATGATGAGCATGTTGAGTTGCCTAGTTGTGATGCTATGCTTCATAGGATATCATGTGAAAATTCTTTTGGTCGCATCATGTTTGACAATCCATTGAACTTGTCATATGCTATGAGTGAGATCTCCCATATTGCATCTTTACAATCTCAACATAGTAACTATGCATGCCCCATTAAAATCAATCCCATTTGCACTTATGGCATAGATGACGAGATGATGGTCATTGGCTTTTGTTTTTCATGTGATGATATTGCCATGCTTCCTTTACATGATTTGCGCAATTCATCAACTATTCCATGCCATGATCACATTGTTCCGAATATGCATTGTTTTGGATGTTGTCAATATTCTCCATGTGATGTTGCTACTCATGCTCATGAGGAGACCCCCATAGTTTCCTCATACATGTTAGGAGATTTTGATTCATCCCATACTTTGCATGATTCACATAATTGCTTGCACCTTATGCATTCCATGAATAACAATGCTTTAGATATTTCTCATGATGCATTACACAATTTGAGTCTCCATTATGATATACATAATAACAAACCTCTCATGATGGATGACATGTTTCTATATCACGCATCTCGTTTATTTGAGCATTCGATATTTTGTGCTAACAAACACACGCATGTGCGCATCATGATGGATGATGTGTACATCTACCACGCACACACAATTTTCCCTTTGTCTTTGTTTTGTGTAGGTACTCATGTATACTCATCAACCTCTCAATCCCAAGAGTTGACGAAACGAGCTCTTGAGAGCAACGATGCTTTGGGATCCCGTGGACTATCCTTACCACCATTCCCTTCGTGCAAGGACTACGCGCATCTCTTCTACTTGGCTTTCGCACGGCTATGGGCTATTTACCACTTGTCACCTTATGCTCATTTTACCGTGTTCACATTGCATGCTAGGCTTGCTCCTATGACTTTGCCATGCAATTGTGACCCTTGCTTGCATATACCCATGATTCACCATTATGCTACTTCTATGTGTATTTGCATGCTTGGTGGAGATCCTTGTTGCTATTGCCATGTTTATCATGTGCCCCATACTATTGATGCTTGTTGTGTTGGGAGAGTCATGATGCCCTATTGCTATTTACATATGGCTTCTCACCAAGATATTCATGCTATTTTTCTCACATCTTGCTTTCATGCTTGTGCTATGTCATGTGAATTATTCACACCCACTATTTGCACACATGACATGCTTGCCATGATTCCTTCTAGTATGTTGCATCTTCGCACTACTAGCTTGCTTGACTTGATCACTATGATTACTTGCTTGGTTGCATCACCCATGTTCCACTATTACTTGCTTTCTTGGGTTGATGACATATATGTTGATGCCTCTCACTTGATTTTTCATGGTCATTGTCTCTTGTCTCCATTAGTTGCATCTCTCATATCACCTTGTATTGAGTGCCAACTTGCTATGCTTATTGATCTTGGAGACTTGGACACTATACTTGTGATGCATGCTTGTTTGATTGAGCCTCTTGCATTTGGTTGTTATCGCATCATATGCTTACATACCATGCCAAATTCTCTTCTCCTTTCTTATGATGAGCATGATGCATACACTTGTTGGGTATCTTACCACTCGAATGATATGTTTTGCATCTCCGCTAACCTCATTTGTTTTTCCGAGTGTTTGTCATGTTCTTTCATTTTGGAGGATTTACAAGGCGGTGCCGTTATGCGACAACTTGGTCATGTGAAGGCATACACGATGCGCAACACCAACATCTTCGACATTCTCATAAAGGTGAACTCCTTCTCTTTGAGCCACCCTCAAGTATGCATATTGGACGGGTCACTCTTTCATTGTTGTTTCCTTCTTGTTGTCTACATGATACATCTCGCGACCGGAGGAGCGACATTGGAGATTGGCTACATGGACCTTCACATTGAGGAGCGCTCGCACTTATTGGATGCACCTTCGAAATTCCACTCATGCCACGACATCGAGCATTGGTACATCAACACTCCTTTGACACCTTGCACTCCCACATCCATATTTGTTGATTGTGCTCATACATGTCATGCTCGATGGACATATCATGCTCACCACAAGTTTGCACCCCACGCATGAATTGACACACATTTTGATTGCCTTGGTGCATCTTGTATTCCCATGTCATCCATGATATATGAGCTTGTTCACTTCCTTAGCAAATTTGTTGTGATCTTCCTTGATAGCATATTCATACATAATGATCATATTGTCGACCATCAATTGCATGATGCTATCCACATATTGAGCATCCATTGCTATGTTCATGCTTTTGAGGCACCATCCCATTATGACATCATTTTGCACCGTGGTTGCATTGCTCATATTCATAACACATTTGTGTGCACAATGATTGCATTTGCTCCCATGAATGCTTTACTTCTCATTCTACATCTTTTGGATAAGCATCTTGTGTCTTGCCACGCACTATCTTGTCGCATACGGACTCATTCTTTCATGATGGACACTTTGTGTGCGCTAACCAATGTATTTCCAAGTGTACTTTGTGTTTGCTCCTTTTGCATGTATACCACTCCGGAGACACATTGGAGTACTTGGATTGTGCCGTGCCTTCAACTTCGTCCAACTACAAGTCCATCCACGACAACCGTTTCCATGGTGATGAGGATCACGATCCGAGGTCGGATCTTTCCCAAGGGGAGGATATGATGCGAGCATCCCACATTCATCCCCATGTACACTCGACTACTCTCCAAGCCCCAAGGATACATAAGATGAGACCTCGACTATGCGCCATTGGACACAAGGTGAACCCGTTCCTAAATGCTTCCCCTTTCCATTCGCGTGAGACATGGTTGCTACCTCATGCATGGACCTTGCCTATACCCAGGTACAACCGAGATGACCATGGAGAATCAAAGGACAAAGGCCAAGCATGGAAGAGGAGAAGGAAGAAGAGGCAGCTGCTACAGGCCCCGGACATCCGGCCCCAGCCCGGACATCCGGCCCTTCCCGCCAGCCCGGACATCCGGCCCGACCCCGGAAATCCGGCACCCATCACAGAACGCATCCGAAGCTGAACCCCATTGATAGAGGCAAAGGTGTCCCATCTTTCGATGAGATGGTGGATTTCGCTTTGGTGGAAGTCGACTTTGACGATCCGACTACGAGCGTGCGAGGACGTCGCGCCTTAGCAATCGCTAAACCAACTCCGAGAGGTTATTGACCACGCCGAGCATGATCAACCCGACCACGAGGGTCTATTTCCTGCGAGCAAACGAAGAACAAGCAAGAAACTGAGATTGCAATCTGGATATTGCGAATATAAGATGAAAGCTTTATTGATCAAGGTGGGGTTCTGTGACGCCTTTGTCTGGTCGTGGAACACAAACGAAGTACGCGAAGTTGCAGCTATGGCGAACTTTTAATCTAAACAAAACCCAAGTCTAAACGGTGCCCTAAGGGCTGTATATATGGAGGAAGAGGGGGTGAATTTCGTGGCCCTTGGTGGAGGGGTCCGAAACTAACCCTATCTCTTGTTTCCCCACACATACGGACTCTAAAAATAGCCTATACTAATGTATTTCGAAATTACATGGGCCTGGCCCAATAATAAGGTGACGAAGACACCTAGAATAGCCTATGGACGAATATTATGAAGTGGCATCTTGTATATTTCGTCCAAGGCTTCATGCACTCCTTATGGTGGCTTCAAAGTCCTGAAATCATCACTTGTAACTCCGTTCTTGATCTCCTTGCGCATGCCATCAACTCCATGTGTGTTCTTGCTCCAATGTTCATCCTTCTCCAAGCTAGGCCCTTCATTTGTAAGCAAAACAAATGTATCCAATTTAGGCAACATCATATTCTCATGAACATTAGAATCATTACCAAGAAACGAAAGTACCGGTAATTTAGTTGGCGTCTTGTGAGCTCTAGTAATTGGTCCAAGATGTATAGCAGCGAGGGCTGTGGGTGTAACAATGGTATTGATGTCCTCATCATCCTCCCTTCTTGAAATGAAGTCGCCCTCGACGGAAGTTCATCTTCCTCACCCAAATATGGCTTCAAATCTGCAATGTTAAAAGTGGGACTAACCCCAAAATCTGCAGCAGCTCAAGTTTATATGCATTATCATTTACTTTCTCCAACACCTTAAAGGGACCAGCAGACGTGGCATTAGCTTTGATTTGCGCAAATCAGAAATCTATCCTTACAAAATGTAACCAAACAAGATCTCCAGTGCAAACACAACATGTTTTCTACCCTTATCTCCAGAAGTTTATATTTAGCATTCATACGCTCAATGTTTTCCTTAGTTAACTCATGCATTTTTAAAATCAACTCAGCGTTCTTTAGCATCAAAATTAACCTTCTCCAAGATGGAAGAGGCAATAAATCAATAGGTGCACGAGGTAGGAAACCATACACAATTTCAAAAGGGCACATCTTAGTAGTAGAATGCAATGAACGATTATAAGCAAATTCAATATGAGGCAAGCATTCTTCCCACATTTTCTTATTATTCTTCAAAACAGCCCTAAGCATAGTAGACAATGTTCTATTGACTACTTCAGTTTATCCATCGGTTTGGGGTGACAAGTAGTACTAAAAAGTAGTTTAGTCCCCAACTTAGCCCATAAACATCTCCAAAAGTGGCTAAGAAATTTAGTATCACGATCTGAAACAATAGTATTTGGCACACCATGCAAGCGAATAATTTCACGAAAGAACAAATCAGCAACATTAACAAAGATCATCGCTTTTATGACATGGTATAAAGTGTGCCATTTTCGAGAATCTATCCACGACAACAAATATGCTATCCTCCCTTCTTTGTTCGAGGTAAACCTAAAACAAAGTCCATAGATATATCCTCCCAAGGAACACTAGGTACAGGCAAAGGCATATATAAACCATGAGGATTGAGTCGTGACTTAGCTTTTTGACATGTAGTGCAATGAGCAACAAAACGCTCAACATCCCGTCTCATCTTTGGCCAAAAGAAATGTGTAGCTAGTATATCCTCGCCTTCTTCACGCCAAAGTGTCCCATTAGTCCTCCTCCATGCGCCTCCTGCAACAACAAAAGACGAACGGAGCTAGCTGGAATGCATAGCTTGTTAGAACGAAACAAATCCATCATTAATGACGAACTTGTTCCATGTTCTACCTTCTTTACAATTCTGCAATACATCTTTAAAATCAGCATCATGCACATATTGATCTTTGATGGTCTCCAAACCAAATATTTTGAAGTCAAGTTGTGAAAGCATAGTATAGCGACGAGACAATGCATCAAGAATAACATTTTCTTTACCCTTCTTGTGTTTAATGACATAAGGGAAAGTCTCAATGAATTCAACCCATTTAGCATGTCTACGATTCAGTTTAGCTTGACTTTTAATATGTTTCAAAGATTCATGATCGAAATGTATAACAAATTCTTTGGGCCATAAATAATGTTGCCATGTTTCTAAAGTCCGAACAAGAGCATATAATTCTTTATCATAAGTAGAATAATTCAGACTAGGCCCACTCAATTTTTCGTAAAAGTATGCAACAGGTTTGCCATCTTGTAATAACACACCTCCTAATCCAATTCCACTAGCATCACATTCAAGCTCAAAAGTCTTATTAAAATCAGGAAGTTGGAGTAAAGGAGCATGTGTCAACTTAGCTTTCAATACCGTGAAGGCTTCTTCCCATGCGGTACCCCAAACAAAAGGCACATCCTTCTTTGTAAGCTCGTTGAGAGGTGCAGCAATGGTGCTGAAATCTCTCACAAAACGCCTATAGAAACCAGCGAGGCCAAGGAAACTCCTCACTTGTGTGACCGTTTTGGGCTGCGGCCAACTCTCAATAGCTTCAATCTTGGCTTTATCAACTTCAATTCCTGTGGAGTAACAACATAGCCAAGAAAAGATACTCGGTCGGTGCAAAAGGTGCACTTCCCAAGGTTACCAAACAAGCGTGCATCACGTAGAGCATTAAAAACAACACGTAAATGTTCCAAATGTTCTTCCAAAGATTTGCTATAAATCAGTATATCATCAAAATAAACTACCACAAATCGTCCAATGAAAGCACGTAAAACTTCGTTCATTAATCTCATGAAAGTACTAGGTGCATTAGTTAACCCAAAAGGCATGACTAACCACTCATATAATCCAAACTTAGTTTTAAATGCTGTTTTCCATTCATCTCCCAATTTCATACGAATTTGATGGTATCCACTACGCAAATCAACTTTGGAGAATATTGTAGAGCCACTCAATTCATCAAGCATATCATCTAGCCTAGGAATAGGGTGACGATAACGAATAGTAATATTATTGATGCCTCTACAATCAACACACATACGTGACGTACCATCCTTTTTCGCACTAGAATAATAGGAACAGCACAAGGACTAAGGGATTCGCGATATAACCTTTGTCGAGCAGCTCCTGTATTTGACGATAATCTCCTTCGTCTCCTCTGGATTGGTACGGTATGGTGCACGGTTGGGTAATGATGCACCGGAATTAAGTCAATTTGATGCTCAATCCCTCGAATAGGTGGTAATCCGGTGGCACGCCTTGTGGAAAGACGTCGTGAACTCCCGCAAAATGTTAGTGACAGCGAGGGGCAAAGAGGAAGGCACGTCCTCGAATGAAAATAATGCCTCTTTGCACACAAAAGCATAGCAAATAGATTTGCCAAAATCTAGCTCATCAATATCAGATTTGGTGGCAAGTAAACATGCACTTTTCAATTTAATTTCGAAGCAACAATAGATGGTTTATTATTAGGCTTCATGTGTTGCTCAAATTCTTTTGCCACAATCTGATTTTCACTCTTATTTTTCTCCTGTTTTGCTTTATTAGCTCTATTAATATCATCTTTCAAAATGGACTCAGAGTCATAGGAAGCAAAGTAATATTTTTATCCTTATGAACAAGAGTATACTTGATTGTTTCTACCATGGTGTACAGAATTTTATCAAATTGCCATGGTCTACCAAGTAACAAGGAACATGCTTGCATAGGTACCACATCACAATCAACATAATCAGCATATGTAGAGATACTAAAATGCACACGAACAAGACGTGTTACCTTCACCTTGCTGCTGTTGTTGAACCATTGGATGTAGTAAGGATGTGGATGTGGTCTTGTGGTGAGAGATAGCTTCTCCACCATCTCCATGCTAGCCAAATTGTTGCAGCTCCCTCCATCTATGATGACGCTGAATAGAACGCTTCCTTCACAACTCCTTTGTATGGAACAAATTATGCCTCTGATTTTGCTCACTTTGTGTAACCTGCACACTCAAAACACGTTGAGCAACTAAACATTCATACCACAAGATCTTCAAAGAGCCATGTATTGTGTCTCATGATCGTAATCATCTCCACCGTGTTCCTCATGTGTAATAAGAGCCAAAGTCTCCTCATCATAGTCACTAGCGGACTCATACCCACCATCCTCGTGAGCAATCATCACACGCTGAGATTTGCATTCTCTCAAAATGTCCTCTTCCCTTACAACGACGACAAATAATATCACTTGTGTGCCCTGCTGACGCCATGGAAGAAGAGCTCTGTGCAGGCCCAGCAGGTGTGCTCTTGGCGATAGTGGTGGTTGTGCCTGCTTTCTTGTATCACGGTTGGAGGTGGCACCAAGGAGGTGATGGTGCAAAGGAAGTAGATGATGCACGTGGTGTCCATGATGAAGGTCGACCTGCAGAAAAGTTAGTGCGGCGCCAATGCATCGATCCTGCACTTCACGCTCAGCTTTACAAGCAAGATGGAATAAACGAGTGATATTATTATAATCCTTATAGTCTAGAATGGTCTGAATCTCTATTTAATCCACCCGAAAACGTGCAAGCATAGCTTCATTCTCCTCAACAATACCACATCTAATCAAGCCAGTTTGCAATTCCTGATAATATTCTTCTACAGAATTTTTTCCTTGTCTTAAAGGCTGCAATTTTTGAAGTAATTCACGTTGATAATATGGTGGAACCCAACGAGTACGCATAGCAGTTTTCAAAGCAGCCCAAGTAGCTGGAACAGGATATAATCTACAATGTTCGGACCACCAAACACATGCAAAGCTAGTGAAAGCACAAACAAAGCAGCAGAACACGCCTCTCCTCGTGATATTGTAAATATGTAAATCGTTGTTTAGTTTCTAACTCCCAAGTAAGATATATATCGTGAACATATCTACCCTCAAATGGTGGAATATTCAATTTCAGTTTAGGGAGATGGTCATGATCTCGTACTGAGGGGGAGCCCTAACATTGCCATTATTTGCATGTGGACGACCGGTGGTTGTGGTGCTGGTGGTTGCACGTAGTTCGATGTTGATCAACCTCATCCTCGTAATATTCCACATAATCATCCTCGCTCGGTACCAAAGCAGCAGCAGAGCAGGAGCCAAAGAAGCACCAACAGCAGATGGCAGCGGCACCAGAATTTTGTCCTCGCTCAATAGGAACACGCCGAGCTCGTCCATACCGATTCGGAAGGGGCGTGGTTGTTGTCGTTCTTGAGAGGTGCGATAGGTGCAGCCGGCGGTGGTTGTGGAAAACGCATGAGCAATTCATCAAACTTGCTATCAAGCTTTGTTTCAAACGCCTTCTCAATGCCATCTATCTTCTCCATGGCCTCGTCAAATCTGTTTACCACATCTTGCACCTGTCCAATCATCATTTGCTGAAACTTATCATGTAGCTGTTTGTTTGTCGTTCTCCCAATCAGTCTCATCCGCCTGTGTTCCTGCCATGGTTAGCAGCAATAGAAACACACAAGAATATGATCCTCTGACTACTAGGAAGTGGTGGTGGTGGTGTGGTGGACAATCACAAATCCGTGAAGCAAATCTCAAATTCTTACCAGTTCTTACCCAAAGAAGCGGTGGTGATCGGCAACCGTTGTAGTCAAAACTCTCAAAGCTTGGCTATAGCGATTACGGGGAGAATCAAACGCACGACGAGATGTATGTGGAGCTGGGAAGGCTTATAATATGGTAGCAAAAGGGTCAAGAATAATCAAATCGAGAGATGCAAAGTTGAATAAACGCTCAACGACGCAGATCTTGTCTGGTCCTAGGCTAGACCGTGCTAGAGACGCGAGCCTAGAACACTAACAAAATCACGGCGCTGCACGTAAACAAAGGAAAAGCACACTCTGAAATTTTTTTTTCGCTTTTTTTTTTTTGCTGCTTTTTTTTTTTGCTTTTTTTTTTTTTTGCGAAAAATCACTATAATGGCGAGTGTCTCAAAACTCTTCCCAGTCAAACCGACAGATGGGCACGAAATTTTTTCGACAAATTTTTTTTTTTTGACCGCCTGACCCAAAACTGAAACGGGTCAAAAAACTTTCTATAACGGCGATGGCTCAATACGCTTAGAAACACCTAAAAATAGGATAGCCAGAAAATTTTTTATCCCGTGCGTTTTTGGAAAATTTTGGGCCTAAACGGAGGGTGGTTTCCGGACTCTTTATTATTATTATTTTTTTGGAAACCAACCTCTTCTACGGACGGCAAAAGATTGCTGGAATCCGAAACCTACTCAGACAAGGAAACACGAATCGGAAATTAGATGGATCCCGAAAACAAATCTAATATGCAAGGAACTCGGATTGGTGGTGGTATATGGCAGCGGTGGTGGTATATGGCAGCGGTGGTGGTATATGGATACGGATTCGAAGCGGTGGCGGATAAGCGGTGGTGGTAGATGGCGAGGCGATGATGATGGTGCGGCGGCGGCGTGACAACTTATGACCGAACTCAAACTCTAAAAGACTAGACTCTAAGACCAGCAACTCGACACGGCGATGCAACCGCAAATTCAACAACGCAAATACGAAAAAGATTATGCAAAGGCTCGATTGGTTCGGATATGATGACCTAACCCTAATTTTTTTTTGGCTTTTTCGTGGACTGTAGGTATGAAGAACAGACTCGATCTAAACTACGAAAAACTGTAAAATCTCACCGAGCAACCTGGAAATCTGATACCACTTGATAGAGGCAAAGGTGTCCGCCTTTCGATGAGATGGTGGATTTCGCTTTGGTGGAAGTCGACTTTGACGATCCGACTACGAAGCGTCACGAGGACGTCGCGCTTTAGCAATCGCTAAACCAACTCCGAGAGGTTATTGACCACGCCGAGCACGATCAACGACCACGAGGGTCTATTTCCTGCGAGCAAACGAAGAACAAGCAAGAAACTGAGATTGCAATCTGGATATTGCGAATATAAGATGAAAGCTTTATTGATCAAGGTGGGGTTCTGTGGCGCTTTGTCCAGTCGTTGAACACAAACGGCACGCGAAGTTGCAGCTATGGCGAACTTTTAATCTAAACAAAACCCAAGTCTAAACGGTGCCCTAAGGGCTGTATATATGGAGGAAGAGGGGTGAATTTCGTGGCCCTTGGTGGAGGGGTCCAAACTAACCCTATCTCTTGTTTCCCCACACATACGGACTCTAAAAATAGCCTATACTAATGTATTTCGAAATTACATGGGCCTGGCCCAATAATAAGGTGACGAGCACCTAGAATAGCCTATGGACGAATATTATGAAGTGGCATCTTGTATATTTCGTCCAAGGCTTCATGCACTCCTTATGGTGGCTTCAAAGTCCTGAAATCATCACTTGTAACTCCGTTCTTGATCTCCTTGCGCATGCCATCAACTCCATGTGTGTTCTTGCTCCAATGTTCATCCTTCTCCAAGCTAGGCCCTTCATTTGTAAGCAAAACAAATGTATCCAATTTAGGCAGCATCATATTCTCATGAACATTAGAATCATTACCAAGAAACGAAAGTACCGGTAATTTAGTTGGCGTCTTGAGCTCTAGTAATTGGTCCAAGATGTATAGCAGCAGGGGCTGTGGGTGTAACAATGGTATTGATGTCCTCATCACCCGTCAGCCCGGACATCCGGCCAGAGGCCCGGACATCCGGCTCTTCCCGAGCCGCCGGACATCCGGCCCACAGCCCGGACATCCGGACCCCTTTGTCGAGAGCAACCGCAGGGCACCCAGGCCAGCCCGAACATCCGGCCTCCCAGCCCGGACATCCGGCCCGTCACGAAGCCCCGACATCCGGCCCCAGCCCGACATCCGGACCCGCTTTATCGAGAGCAACCGCAGGGCACCCGAGCCAGCCCGACATCCGCCTCCCAGCCCGACATCCGCCCGTCACGAAGCCCCGGACATCCGGCCCCATTCCGGACATCCGGCACCTGCCTGTGCGCAGAGAAAGGGCCAAGGGCCCATGTATCCCCCTCTCACTTACCCCTTCGTGCGCTAGCACTATATATACTCCCCCACCTCCTCCTAGTTAGGGTTAGCATTGGATTAGCTCACATTTGTGTGAGAGCCTTTGCTCATCCACTTGGATACTTCTCCTCGGAGATCACGACCTCTTCGGAGAAGATCCCCCAAGCGGATTCAAGACCCCTTCTAGGGAAGAACATCAAGGCCTCCTCTCGGAGAAGAACGGTTCCTTTGTATCCTTACTTTTGTTGACTTTGGATCTTGTGGATCTCTTATGTGTGTGGTGATCTAGCACTTGTGTGATCGATTCCTTGTTGGTTGAGTGATTCTCTCGCTTTCCCGTGTTTTCCTTTGTGCTTCCGCGTGTTCTTCGTGATTCCCCGTAGGATCCACTCCAAACGTGAAAGATCGACGCTATATGGTTCCACCCTACATCAGTAGAGGTAGGAGCAAAGCTCACCTAAGAATGAGCTATCATATTTGCTAACCCTAGAAAGGAGGTGGAGGTGGTCTATTTATAGTCTAAGCCACGAAGGGGTAAGGGGAAGAGGGATACAAGGCCAAAGGCCCGCGGCTGCGCACACAGGCGTCGGACGTCCGGTGGGGGTCGGACGTCCGGAAGCTCGGGACGGTCCAGACGTCCGGAAGTCTTCGGACTTCCGTAAATTCTTCTCTGTCCCCGTAGCACCGGTCATCCGGTCGGTGTCGGTCGTCCGTGCGTTGGGACTTGTCGGACGTCCGGCGTTCGTCGGTCGTCTGGCCGCTGTAGCTTTCGTCGGCAGGTCTCTTGGGCTGGCTGGAGCTCCAGGTGTCGGACGTCCGGTGTAGTCCAGTCGTCCGGGCGCTGTAGGTGTGTCGGACGTCCGGTTGCTTCCGGTCGTCCGGTCGCTGTAGACTCCGCAGCTCCTTCTTCTTCCGTCTTCTCTTCCATGCTTCCCTCGCGGATGGTGTAGTTGTTCCTTGGCGCTTGCACTCCTCCTCGACATCCGTGAAGCTCCGAGAATACCTATGCATGCACACGGGAGAAGTGTCAAGTAGTATACCATCCTCGAAGGGGTCAAGTGAGCACGTGTAAAGGAGAAGATTCACCTTTGTGTATGTGAAGTAGAGGTTGCACGTGTCACTTGCCAAACGGACTCTTGACATGGTGATGACCGTAGGATGCTCCACATCACTTCTCCTTGGAGCTCACGACCTCTTCGGAGAAGATCCCACAAGCGGATTCAAGACCCCTCTCAATGGAAGAACATCAAGGCCTCCTCGCGGAGAAGAACGGTTCCTTTGTATCCTCTACCTTTCTTGACTTTGGATCTCGTGTATCTCTTTGTATTCGGTGATCTAGCACTTGTGTGATTGATTCCTTGTCAGTTTAGTGATTCTCTCTCGTTTTCCCCGTGTTTTCCCTTTGTGCTTCCGCGTGTTCTACGTGATTCCCTGTAGGATCCACTCCAAACGTGAAAGATCGTCGCTATAGGGTTCCACCCTACGTCACCATCCTTCTCGTGCCCCCCTTAGTCGTCAATTGAAGAGAGGAGACCGTCTTCACCCTCTCCGGTCAGCTCGGCCGCCGCCCCGTCCCGGTCCGTTCCGACGCAAACACCATCGTTCGACCCCCCTTGAATCCGCGGAGCTGCCTAGCCTTCCAGACGCAGCCAGGAAACACCATGGCCAGAACCCCCAAATCCACCGAAGCCTCCCCTCCGCCGCAGAGCTCGCCGCCGGCGATTCTCTCCACCCCCGGCGACCCTACAACCACCGGGAGGACCGCCTAGGAGTGGCGGATCCATCCCTGCACTCGGATGCCCTCGAGGAACCACCGTTCGCCGGCGAAGATCACCGGAGCCCCGCCCCGTTCGAACAGAGGAGGGAGAACAGGCGCGGCGACTGGTCAAACCTGACCAGTGGGCCAGGCGGGCCCATTGTCAGGGACCCACGCGCCCTCCACGCAGGCATAAGTGGAGGCGCGTTTCCAGAGTACGCCTTCGACGTGTACGTATATTCAAATCGTTTTTCCTTTTTCTGTTTTATTTTAAAAATTGATTTTTGACCAAAACTTTGACTGTCTATAACTTTTTAAATATAACTCCAAATGAATTGATTCTTTTTCCTACCTCTACCAAATATTGTCTCGTTTATTTTAAGATTTATTTAAAAAAAATTCAGACAACTTTTTGGTACTATTTTTGAAACTATATATTGATTCAAAAATATTTTAAATAGGATTTTTGGAGAGAGGAGAAAGACTTCAAAGGTATTGGAGTGCACCCTGCCTCCCCACAACTTGAAGGCAAGCATCCTGAACCCCGGCATAATATTTTTGGTGTGTTAGTTGACACGGTTATAACACCACCTTACTTCGGAAAAACTCGTTATTTTATGTGGTGATACGATCATTTGCATGAATGCATATTAGAGATTTCCTTGCTGTTGGAAATGAATATACTTGTGATGGTAATCATCCTCATGTGCCTTGCATGCATGCCGGAAAGGAATCCGGGAAAGCCTCGGCCTTGGGTAGGCGTGAGCTTGTCGCCGGTCTCCGTCGGGACGGTTATGTCCGGTATGGCATAGTAAGGTATAATGAGTGTTGATTTTGTTGGTTGAAATATATTTGTTATACATGTCATGTAGGGAATTTATAAACCTCCTGAGTCGACCGTAGATCGAGTCTTGTTCCAGTAACCCCCATACTTGCCTCGTACTACCACTTGTCCCTGCCGCAGGTAGGGTACGGTTCAGTAAGTCGTCAACCCCTTTCAAGCACACACCGTACAGAGAGGCCATGGTGGAAGATACCGGTTGTAGCCGGTAGGCAGGCCACCTGGTGATAGAGGCAAAGGTGTCCCGTCTTTCGATGAGATGGTGGATTTCGCTTTGGTGGAAGTCGACTTTGACGATCCGACTACGAAGTCTGAGGACGCCGCGCTTTAGCAATCGCTAAACCAACTCCGAGAGGTTATTGACCACGCCGAGCACGATCAACTCCGACCACGAGGGTCTATTTCCTGCGAGCAAACGAAGAACAAGCAAGAAACTGAAATTGCAACTGGATATTGTGAATATAAGATGAAAGCTTTATTGATCAAGGTGGGGTTACGTGGCGCCTTTGTCCGGTCGTTGAACACAAACGGCACGAAGTTGCAGCTATGGCGAACTTTTGATCTAAACAAAACCCAAAGTCTAAACGGTGCCCTAAGGGCTGTATATATGGAGGAAGAGGGGGAGATTTTCGTGGCCCTTGGTGGAGGGGTCCGAAACTAACCCTATCTCTTGTTTCCCCACACATACGGACTCTAAAAATAGCCTATACTAATGTATTTCGAAATTACGTGGGCCTGGCCCAATAATAAGGTGACGCAGCACCTAGAATAGCCTCTGGACGAAATTTATGAAGTACTCCCTCCGTTCCTTTATATAAGGTGTATTTGTTTTTTGAAAAGTCAAACGAGTGCAAGTTTGACCAAATTTTTAGAAAAATATATCAATATTCACAATATTAAATTTATATCATTTGATCGATCATGAAAGGTAGTTTCATATTTTATCTATTAGCTATTACAGATGTTTCTATTTTGTTCTATAATCTTGGTCAAACTTTGAAATGGTTGACTTGCACGGAAACCAATACACCTTATATTCTGGAACGGAGGGAGTAGCATCTTGTATATTTCGTCCAAGGCTTCATGCACTCATTATGGTGGCTTCAAAGTCCTGAAATCATCACTTGTAACTCCATTCTTGTCCGCCTTGCGCATGCCATCATCTCCATGCTTGTTCTTGCTCCAATGTTCATCCTTCTCCAAGCTAGGCCCTTCATTTGTAAGCAAAACAAATGTATCCAATTTAGGCAGCATCATATTCTCATGAACATTAGAATCATTACCAAGAAACGAAAGTACACTGTAATTTAGTTGGCGTCTTGTGAGCTCTAGTAATTGGTCCAAGATGTATAGCAGCAGGGCTGTGGGTGTAACAATGGTATTGATGTCCTCATCATCCTCCTCTTCTTGAAATGAAGTCGCCCTCGACGGAAGTTCATCTTCCTCACCCAAATATGGCTTCAAATCTGCAATGTTAAAAGTGGGACTAACCCCAAAATCTGCAGCAGCTCAAGTTTATATGCATTATCATTTACTTTCTCCAACACCTTAAAGGGACCAAGAGCACGTGGCATTAGCTTTGATTTATGCAAATCAGAAATCTATCCTTACGCATATGTAACCAAACAAGATCTCCGGTGCAAACACAACATGTTTTCTACCCTTATCTCCAAAGAAGTTTATATTTAGCATTCATACGCTCAATGTTTTCCTTAGTTAACTCATGCATTTTAAAATCAATTCAGCACGTTCTTTAGCATCAAAATTAACCTTCTCCAAGATGGAAGAGGCAACAAATCAATAGGTGCACGAGGTAGGAAACCATACACAACTTCAAAAGGGCACATCTTAGTAGTAGAATGCAATGAACGATTATAAGCAAATTCAATATGAGGCAAGCATTCCTCCCACATTTTCTTATTTTTCTTTAGAACAGCCCTAAGCATAGTAGACAATGTTCTATTGACTACTTCAGTTTGTCCATCGGTTTGGGGTGACAAGTAGTACTAAAAAGCAGTTTAGTCCCAACTTAGCCCATAAACATCTCCAAAAGTGGCTAAGAAATTTAGTATCACGATCTGAAACAATAGTATTTGGCACACCATGCAAGCGAATAATTTCACGAAAGAACAAATCAGCAACATTGACAAAGATCATCGCTTTTATGACATGGTATAAAGTGTGCCATTTTCGAGAATCTATCCACGACAACAAATATGCTATCCTCCCTTCTTTGTTCTAGGTAAACCTAAAACAAAGTCCATAGATATATCCTCCCAAGGAACACTAGGTACAGTGCAAAGGCATATATAAACCATGAGGATTGAGTCGTGACTTAGCTTTTTGACATGTAGTGCAATGAGCAATAAAACGCTCAACATCCCGTCCTCATCTTTGGCCAAAAGAAATGTGTAGCAAGTACGCCCTCCGCCTTCTTCACGCCAAAGTGTCCCATTAGTCCTCCTCCATGCGCCTCCTGCAACAACAAAAGACGAACGGAGCTAGCTGGAATGCATAGCTTGTTAGCACGAACACAAATCCATCATTAACGACAAACTTGTTCCATGTTCTTCCTTCTTTACAATTCTGCAATACATCTTTAAAATCAGCATCATGCACATATTGATCTTTGATGGTCTCCAAACCAAATATTTTGAAGTCAAGTTGTGAAAGCATAGTATAGCGACGAGACAATGCATCAAGAATAACATTTTCTTTACCCTTCTTGTGATTAATGACATAAGGAAAGTCTCAATGAATTCAACCCATTTAGCATGTCTACGATTCAGTTTAGCTTGACTTTTAATATGTTTCAAAGATTCATGATCGAATGTATAACAAATTCTTTGGGCCATAAATAATGTTGCCATGTTTCTAAAGTCCTAACAAGAGCATATAATTCTTTATCATAAGTAGAGTAATTCAGACTAGGCCCACTCAATTTTTCGTAAAAGTATGCAACAGGTTTGCCATCTTGTAATAACACACCTCCTAATCCAATTCCACTAGCATCACATTCAAGCTCAAAAGTCTTATTAAAATCGGGAAGTTGGAGTAAAGGAGCATGTGTCAACTTAGCTTTCAATACCGTGAAGGCTTCTTCCCGTGCGGTACCCCAAACAAAAGGCACATCCTTCTTTGTAAGCTCGTTGAGAGGTGCAGCAATGGTGCTGAAATCTCTCACAAACGCCTATAGAAACCAGCGAGGCCAAGGAAACTCCTCACTTGTGACCGCTTTGGGCTGCGCCAACTCTCAATAGCTTCAATCTTGGCTTTATCAACTTGAATTCTCGTGGAGTAACAACATAGCCAAGAAAAGATACTCGATCGGTGCAAAAGGTGCACTTCCCAAGGTTACCAAACAAGCGTGCATGACGAGAGCATTTAAAACAGCACGTAAATGTTCCAAATGTTCTTCCAAAGATTTGCTATAAATCAGATATCATCAAAATAGACTACCACAAATCGTCCAATGAAAGCACGTAAAACTTCGCTCATTAATCTCATGAAAGTACTAGGTGCATTAGTTAACCCAAAAGGCATGACTAACCACTCATATAATCCAAACTTAGTTTTAAATGCTGTTTTCCATTCATCTCCCAATTTCATACGAATTTGATGGTATCCACTACGCAAATCAACTTTGGAGAATATTGTAGAGCCACTCAATTCATCAAGCATATCATCTAGCCTAGGAATAGGGTGACGATAACTAATAGTAATATTATTGATGCCTCTACAATCAACACACATACGTGACGTACCATCCTTTTTCGGCACTAGAATAATAGGAACAACACAAGGACTAAGGGATTCGCAGATATAACCTTTGTCGAGCAGCTCCTATACTTGACGATAATCTCCTTCGTCTCCTCCGGATTGGTACGGTATGGTGCACGGTTGGGTAATGATGCACCGAATTAAGTCAATTTGATGCTCAATCCTCGAATAGGTAGTAATCCGGTGGCACGCCTTGTGGAAAGACGCCGGTGAACTCCTGCAAAATGTTAGTGACAGCGAGGGGCAAAGAGGAAGGCACGTCCTCGAATGAAAATAATGCCTCTTTGCACACAAAAGCATAGCAAATAGATTTGCTAAAATCTAGCTCATCAATATCAGATTTGGTGGCAAGTAAACATGCACTTTTCAATTTAATTTCGAAGCAACAGAGATGGTTTATTATTAGGCTTCATGTGTTGCTCAAATTCTTTTGCCACAATCTGATTTTCACTCTTATTTTTCTCTTGTTTTGCTTTATTAGCTCTATTCATATCATCTTTCAAAATGGACTCAGGAGTCACAGGAAGCAAAGTAATATTTTTATCCTTATGAACAAGAGTATACTGATTGTTTCTACCATGGTGTACAGAATTTTATCAAATTGCCATGGTCTACCAAGTAACAAGGAACATGCTTGCATAGGTACCACATCACAATCAACATAATCAGCATATGTAGAGATACTAAAATGCACACTAACAAGACGTGTTACCTTCACCTTGCCGCTGTTGTTGAACCATTGGATGTAGTAAGGATGTGGATGTGGTCTTGTGGTGAGAGATAGCTTCTCCACCATCTCCATGCTAGCCAAGTTGTTGCAGCTCCTCCATCTATGATGACGCTGAATAGAACGCTCCTTCACAACTCCCTTTGTATGGAACAAATTATGCCTCTGATTTTGCTCACTTTGTGTAACCTGCACACTCAAAACACGTTGAGCAACTAAACATTCATACCACAAGATCTTCAAGAGCCATGTATTGTGTCTCATGATCGAAGCATCTCCACCGTGTTCCTTATGTGTAATAAGAGCCAAAGTCTCCTCATCATAGTCACTAGCGGACTCATACCCACCATCCTCGTGAGCAATCATCACACGCTGAGATTTGCATTCTCTCAAAAATGTCCTCTTCCCTTACAACGACGACAAATAATATCACTTGTGTGCCCTGTTGACGCCATGGAAGAAGAAGAGCTCTGCAGGCCAGCGGTGTGCTCTTGGCGAGATAGTGGTGGTTGTGCTCGCTTTCTTGTATCACGGTTGGAGGTGGCACCAAGGACGTGATGGTGCAAAGGAAGTAGATGATGCACGTGGTGTCCATGATGAAGGTCGACCTGCGAGAAAAGTTAGTGCGCGCCAATGCCTGTCGATCCTCACTTCACGCTCAGCTTTACAAGCAAGATGGAATAAATGAGTGATATTATTATAATCCTTATAGTCTAGAATGGTCTGAATCTCTATTTAATCCACCCGAAAACGTGCAAGCATAGCTTCATTCTCCTCAACAATACCACATCTAATCAAGCCAGTTTGTAATTCCTAATAATATTCTTCTACGAGTTTTTTCCTTGTCTTAAGCGCTGCAATTTTTGAAGTAATTCACGTTGATAATATGGTGGAACCCAACGAGTACGCATAGCAGTTTTCAAAGCAGCCCAAGTAGCTGGAACAGGATATAATCGACAATGTTCGACCACCAAACACATGCAAAGCTAGTGAAAGCACAAACAAAGCAGCAGAACACGCCTCTCCTCGGGATATTGTAAACATGTAAATCGTTGTTCAGTTTCTAACTCCCAAGTAAGATATATATCGTGAACATATCTACCCTCAAATGGTGGAATATTCAATTTCAGTTTAGGGAGATGGTCATGATCTCGCACTGAGGGGAGCCCTAATATTGCCATTATTTGCATGTGGACGACACGGTGGTTGTGGTGCTGGTGGTTGCACGTAGTTCGATGTTGATCAACCTCATCCTCATAATCGCCCACATACTCATCATCCTCCTCGGTACCACCAGCAGCAGCAGAGGAGCCAAAGAAGCACCAACAGCGAGTGGCAGTGGCACCAGAATTTTGTCCTGGCTCAATAGGAACACGCCGAGCTCGTCCCATACCGATTCGGAAGGGGCGTGGTTGTTGTCGTTGCAGAGGTGCGATAGGTGCAGCCGGCGGTGGTTGTGGAAAACGCGAGCAATTCATCAAACTTGCTATCAAGCTTTGTTTCAAACGCCTTCTCAATGCCATCTATCTTCTCCATGGCCTCGTCAAATCTGTTTACCACGCCTTGCACCTGTCCAATCATCATTTGCTGAAACTTATCATGTAGCTGTTTGTTCGTCAGTTCTCCCAATCAGTCTCGTCGGCTTGTGATCCTGCCATGGTTAGCAGCAATAGAAACACACAAGAATATGATCCTACAGACTACTAGGAAGTGGTGGTGGTGGTGTGGTGGACAACACAAATCCGTCAAGCAAATCTCAAATTCTTACCAGTTCTTACCCAAGCAGAAAGCGGTGATCGGCAACCGTTGTAGTCAAAACTCTCAAAGCTTGGCTATAGCGATTACGGGGAGAATCAAACGCACGACGAGATGTATGTGGAGCTGGGAAGGCTTATAATATGGTAGCAAAAAGGTCAACAATAATCAATTCAGAGATGCAAAGTTGAATAAACGCTCAACGACGGTCTTGTGGTTGGTCCTAGGCTAGACCGTGCTAGAGACGCGAGCCTAGAACACTAACAAAATCACGGCCTCGCACGTAAACAAGGGAGGAGCACACTCGATTGTTTTTTTCGCTCTTTTTTTACTTGCTTTTTTTTTTGCTGCTTTTTTTTTTGAAAAATCACTATAATGGCGAGTGTCTCAAAACTCTTCCCAGGTCAAACTGATAGGATGGGCACGAAAATTTTTCGACCAATTTTTTTTTCGACTGCCTGGACCCAAAAACTGGAAACGGGTCAAAAAAACTTTCTATAACGGCGACTGTCTCAATACGCTTAGAAACACCTAAAAATAGGATAGCCAGAAATTTTTTTGTCTCGTGCGTTTTTGGAAAATTTTGGGCCTAAACGGAGGGTGCGTTTTTGGAATTTTTTTTTTTTGGAAACCAACCTCTTCTACGGACGGCAAAAGATTGCTGGAATCCGAAACCTACTCAGACAAGGAAACACGAATCGGAAATTAGATGGATCCCGAAAACAAATCTAATATTCAAGGAACTCGGATTGGTGGTGGATATATGGTGGTGGTATATGGCAATGGTGGTGGTATATGGCAGCGGTGGTGGTATATGGATACGGATTCGAAGCGGTGGCGGATAAGCGGTGGTGGTAGATGGCGTGGCGATGATAATTCGGCGGCGGTGTGACAACTTATGACCGAACTCAAACTCTAAAAGACTAGACTCTAAGACCAGCAACTAGACACGACGATGCAACCGCAAATTCAACAACGCAAATACGAAAAAGATTACGCAAAGGCTCGATTGGTTCGGATATGATGACCTAACCCTAATTTTTTTTGGCTTTTTCGTGGACTGTAGGTATGAAGAATGACTCGATCTAAACTACGAAAAATCTGTAAAATCTCACCGAGCAACCCGGAAATCTGATACCACTTGATAGAGGCAAAGGTGTCCCGCCTTTCGATGAGATGGTGGATTTCGCTTTGGTGGAAGTCGACTTTGACGATCCGACTACGAAGCGGCGAGGACGCCGCGCCTAGCAATCGCTAAACCAACTCCGAGAGGTTATTGACCACGCCGAGCACGATCAACGACCACGAGGGTCTATTTCCTGCGAGCAAACGAAGAACAAGCAAGAAATTGAGATTGCAATCTGGATATTGCGAATATAAGATGAAAGCTTTATTGATCAAGGTGGGGTTCTGTGGCGCCTTTGTCCGGTCGTTGAACACAAACGGCACGCGAAGTTGCAGCTATGGCGAACTTTTGATCTAAAGAAAACCCAAAGTCTAAACGGTGCCCTAAGGGCTGTATATATGGAGGAAGAGGGGAGATTTTCGTGGCCCTTGGTGGAGGGTCCAAACTAACCCTATCTCTTGTTTCCCACACATACGGACTCTAAAAATAGCCTATACTAATGTATTTCAAAATTACATGGGCCTGGCCCAATAATAAGGTGACGAAGCACCTAGAATAGCCTCTGGACGAAATTTATGACGTAGCATCTTGTATATTTCGTCCAAGGCTTCATGCACTCATTATGGTGGCTTCAAAGTCCCAAATCATCACTTGTAACTCCATTCTTGTCCCCTTATGCATGCCATCATCTCCATGCTTGTTCTTGCTCCAATGTTCATCCTTCTCCAAGCTAGGCCCTTCATTTGTAAGCAAAACAAATGTATCCAATTTAGGCAGCATCATATTCTCATGAACATTAGAATCATTACCAAGAAACGGAAGTACCTGGTAATTTAGTTGGCGTGCGCGAGCTCTAGTAATTGGTCCAGTATGTATAGCAGCAGGGGCTGTGGGTGTAACAATGGTATTGATGTCCTCATCACCTGGTCCGGGGGCATGGGTGTTTCCGGTTGGGACCCAGAGGGGAGGCCACCTCTTAGAGTGCGCGATATAAATTTGATCCCATGCTACGCGAGGTTGTAGCCTCGCCACTTAGAGTTTTGCTTGACAGGTGTCGTGGGTGATTCCAGACACCGGTGAGTTAAGCTGGTGTGTGCAAGTCAGGTGTGTTTTCAATTAAAAGACCGTAGATGGAATTAGTCCCGATGGACTAAAGGAATCCGTTGCTCGCGGGTAAAGTGTACACCCTCTGCAGAGATTAAACCTGTTCGAATAGCCGTGTCCATGGTTAAGGACTACAGTCTGGGATGGGTTAAGTGTCGGTCTTAGTGTCGGTCTTCGGAGGAGAAACTATTAAACCAGAACATGGATCAGGGCTTGTGACTTGTGCTGATTATGATAATTTTGATTATTATTATTATGGACTAACCCATTATATTACTTGAATTATTGAGTATCCCTGGGACGGTTCTACCTCCTGGATATTCATTGTGATTATTTACCTTATAAGCCCTTTATGTGGTGTCGCTGAGACGCCCGACTGTGGCATTACTTGTTATTTATTTACCTTATAAGCCCTTTATGTGGTGTCGCTGAAGACGCCCGACTGTGGCATTACTTGTTATATATTTACCTTATAAGCCCTTTATGTGGTGTCGCTGAAGACGCCCGACTGTGGCATTGCTTGTTATTTATTTACTTTATAAGCCCTTTATGTGGTGTCGCTGAGACGCCCGACTGTGGCATTGCTTGTTATTTATTTACTTTATAAGCCCTTTACGTGGTGTCGCACAGACGCCCGACTATGGCATTGCTTGTTATTTATTTACTTTATAAGCCCTTTATGTGGTGTCGCATGACGCCAATCGCTATACATTTTCTTTCCACTCCATTATTGCTTATTCATGATTGCATATAAATAACCTGCTTTCATGCATAAAAGATTTTTTTATTTATGACCCATTTATGTGATCATAGAATATTTCAAAGGCATGATTATCAATTATGTTATCCCAGTGTTCATAATGTTTGCGAGTACATTCAAAGTACTCACTGGCTTGTCCCTGGCTATTGTCTTGGCCAGATTTCTTGCTTGGAGAGAAGCTTGCGATGACAGCCCCGGAAACTAAGCAACGGTCATAGAAGCCTCACGAAGATAGGAGTTAACCTGGTCAGCTGTTCCTGTGGGAAATGGAGACCCATAGACACCGATGATTCCCAAACCGCTTCCGCCATCAACCACTAGAAACCACTTGTTGTACTCACAGGCCAGAATGGTCTTGTACTACATATTTTGTATTTTGCTGTATCAAGTTGGTGCCTCATCAGCTAACAGTAACCCTGGGGCTGGTGAGCACAACGGCCATTTTCTGGAAATTAATACCCGAAAAACCTGTTGTGACAATTTTGGGGCGGTTAGGCAAAACGCGCATGGGAAAATGAAGTACTTTCAAGGACTGCCATAGAATGGACAGATGTTCACTAAAACGGTCATAATTTTGTTATTCGGAGTCCGTGTCGGACCCACAAGTACTCAAACTGCTCGCGCCGAGCATGCGAATCCAGAAAATACTCCCTGCTGGCGCCAAGAGGCCCGGAATACCCTCAAATACGGCCTTAAGCAATACTTTTTGGCCCTGAAAATCAAAGAACATCATTCATCGCTGTTTTTCAGACAAGTTTCTTAACCCATTGACACTTCTTTTTGAAGGAAATTCAAGAGATTATGTTGCTTATAGACATTAGCCCCCCTGGTAGGGACAAACGTACCTTTCTGTAGATGCTCTATGGTCCGGGCAATCTCATCTGGCCGTAAATTGAAGAAAATCCAGCGGCTATATGCCTTATTCTCCTAGTTTTCACCGGATGGCATGCTGTAATGATAGAGGCGAGGGTGTCCCGATCTTTCGATGAGATGATAACTATCGATTTGGTGGAGACGACTTTGACGATCCGACTACAAACGTGCACGACGTTGCGCCTTAGCAATCGCTAAACCAACTCCGAGAGGTTGTTGACCACGCCGGAGCACAATCAACCTGACCACGTAGGTCTATTCCTGCAAGAATATGATAAAAGCAATCTGAATATTGCGAGTTTGTATGAAGTATTGATAAAGGTGGGGATCCGTAAGCGGTCTTGGTCTGGTCGTTGGACACAAACGGTACAAGTTGCAATGGCTAACTTTAACTAAACAAATCCCAAGGAAAAGCTACTAGATGGATCTACTTATATAGGAGCAAGGGGTGGCGGCCAAGGAGGTGGGAGGACGTCCCAAGGCAGCCTAAAACTAACCCTAGGTCGTACAAGGCTCATGGGCCCAAGTGGAGGTGACGTAACACCTTTGGACTTGTAGTTTGACTCGGATTCTGCTGCAGCGTCAGATTGTTTCGTCCAGAACTCAACGCTCCGGACGGATTTTAAGGTGATTCCAATTGTGCTGGGAAGAGCATGAAATCTACTTTCCAACAAAAAAAGAATCACCCAATTCGGAGTCCGTATGAAAAAGTTGTTGGCGTTTTGAGTCAGGTATGTCTGTGCAGTCCGAATCTGAGTCCAAAACGTGAGAGACTTGGACTCTATCTTCTCTTGGGCCAAAAGTGACGTGAGATAACTTTTTGAACAGCAAATAAACATCAAACATCTCTTTCTTCCTTATCTTCATATGTGGATTGTACAAATGTCCCATACACCTTCAATTAGACAAAACACAAAAGTGTGTGAAGTATTTTTGTTCTGGATAACATAAATAGATTATTGAATAGTTTGCACTAGAAATCACCTGACAAATATGCATGTATGCAATATTTTTGGTCATATCCAAGGTAGTCATGTCCTCATCATCCTCCCCTTCTTGAAAATAAAGCCATCCTCGGCGTTGCTTAATCTGAAATGTGGCTAACAAAAGAGACAAGGTGTACATGTTGTATATGTATATGTCATCCATTTTTACTTCCCTCGATTTTTGCATATATGACACATGAATAGATGAGTAACTTGCATAGTTCATAAAATCTAAAGCCAAAAAATTAGCACAAGAAGTAGAAGGCATGAAAATATTGCAACTCAGTTTGCACATATAAGTGAAGCTCTTATTCATTTCAAAAGATTGACAATGTTCATCATTAAACCATCCCGACATTGGTGAATAAACCTTACTTGCATCAAATTTACATGCTACAACATGCTTAAATAAGCAAAACATGCAATAAGTCATTCAACACAGAATCATCACCAAGATTATAGGTCATATCAAAATGATTAAACATTGATTCTTTTGCATCAATAGTTAATTCAATGGGTGCACTCAAAATTGTTGGTATTTCAGTTGTTTGATCACATGACGATTCATGACAAGATCAAGATTCTCTAAAATAGGTGTTGTGCTCAAATCGCCAGTAACTCAACACATGATGCATTCAAGTTAACTAGGATGCATCATTCTCATGTGAAGTTATATCATCAATACCTTTATCGTTACCTTGTCGCAAAGACGTAGCTGATGTAGGTACACACGTAGACAATGCACCATACTCTTGAGATGATGTCGCGCTCACAATTCGAGGTGGGGCTTCTCTAGTTGGTGCAACGTTGGAGGAACCAACCGACGGTGGTGAGCATGAACTGGAATAGTAGTTGTTGTAGTCACCCAATGCATCCTCCTGTAACTGTCTCTCAAAGGTACAAGCACGGACATACATACCGGTAATGCAACGAGGAATATATGAAATCTTGCTCGAATATCATGGTTCAAACCACCAAAAATCTATTCATTGTATCATCCTCAGATTCTTCTATGTCACAATGATGCATATAAGATTTGAACTCTTGGTAGTAAGTATGAACAGTGTTATTGCCTTGTTTAAATTGTTCAAATTTATGAAGCAATTCACGATTTATAGTAAGGAGGGAAAACTGTTTTCTCATTACATCTTTCAAATCTTTCCAAGTTGTGGGTTGGTTATCAATGTTTTTCTTACAATGCACACTCCACCAAATGCGAAGCAAAACCAGTAAATGCTCTAGTGGCAGCTCGTACTCGCTCAAGTTCGTAAAAACATGCTGACTAAAAACTTGTTCTACTTCAAGCTCCCAAGCTAGATAAATAGCAGGATTAAATCTACCCTCAAATGACGGTAAAGAGCTAACCTGGCCATGTGCTTGTGTGTGTTGTCCCAACTCTCGTGATGGTGAATATGTGTTCGTCGTCCAAGAACTTCTATCTCCGAAACCTGTCATGATTAGTAGAAACAAGAAACAAAATTCGAGAATAATGTTCCTATGAACTACTAGGATATGGTTGTAAAGTGCTCACAGTAAAGCAAATATCAATATGTTACAAGTTCTTACCATGCGGCAGGTGGTGACAAGCAACCAGCGGTGTCAAGTAACTCTGAAGATTGTGTAAAGCAATTGCCAGGGAAACGTACGTATACACGGCTTAGAAATATGTGGAGCTGGGTTGGCTATATATGGTAGCAAAAAATTTAGCAATATTCAATTCAAAGATGCAATGTTGAATAAACGCTCAATGACGGTACTGTGCTGGTCCTAGGCTAGACCGGACTAGAGACGCGAGCCTAGAACACTAATGAGGCCACGGCGTAGCACAACTAGCATCAATGAAGGATACTAAGTAGCTCTTGACAGCAAGATAGAAGTGAAGATCACAACGGTAGTGAAGATAATGATGAAAAACAACTACCAAGCAGGATATACAACAACTCTCTCTCTCAAACTTTCCTCTTGAAAAGTTTGAGCCAATTTTATGATAAATTCTTTCAAAGAATGCTACTAACTCAAGCTTTCCAATGAGAAAAGAATCACTCAATTCCGAGTTGATATAAGGAGTCAAAGAATTCTAAAACTGGCCTGAAATATTGGAACAAGCTGTGTTCACGAACTTCGGAGAGCAAAAAGACCTATTTAAAAGCCGATTTTGAGGTGTCAAATATTGAACTAGCTTCTGCAACTATTTAGATGCGGCTCGTCGCTAGCTTCAATTTGAGTACTCACGGTGCCAAAACGGACTTCGTATGAAGAAGATACACCTGTTTTACTGAACAATGCGCAAAACAGATTCCAATCCGAATTCAGGTACGAGATTGATTCTAGATAGATCCGTTTTTTTTTCTTCTCTCTTTTTTTTCTCACGTTTTTTTTTCTTTTTATTCTCTCTCTTTTTCTTTTTTTTTCTTTCCTTTTTTTTCTCTCTTTTTTTCTCTTTTTTTTTCTCCCTCTTTCCAAGACAAACTAGATAAGATGCAGATTGGATCAGGCGAAGATGTGAATGACCTCAACTATGATTATGACAATGAATAGTGCGTAGCACGTGGTGAAAATTAATGGAAGGGATGGTGGACAGCGGAAGGGATAATGATGCAGCGGCGGCGTGACTAATGTGAACAGAACTCGAAACTCTAAAGGAACTAGACACTAAGACCAGCAATCGACACGACGATGCAACCGATAATTCAACTATGCAAGCAATGAATAGAAAATTGCAAAGGCTCGGACGGCTTGGATAAAGGATGAACAAATCTAACTTTTTGTGGCTTTTTCATGGACTGTAGGTATGAATGATGATGCGATCTAAACTATGAAAACTGTAAAATCTCACCGAGCAACCTGAAAATCTGATACCACTTGATAGAGGCGAGGGTGTCCCGATCTTCGATGAGATGATAACTATCGATTTGGTGGAGACGACTTTGACGATCGACTACAAAGGTGCACGACGTTGCGCCTTAGCAATCGCTAAACCAACTCCGAGAGGTTATTGACCACGCCGAGCACAATCAACCTCGACCACGTGGGTCTATTCCTGCAAGCAATCAAGAACAAGCAAGAATATGATAAAAGCAATCTGAATATTGCGAGTATGTATGAAGTATTGATAAAGGTGGGGATCCGTAAGCGGTCTTGGTCTGGTCGTTGGACACAAACGAAGTACGGTTGCAATAGCTAACTTTTAACTAAACAAATCCCAAGGAAAAGCTACTAGATGGATCTACTTATATAGGAGCAAGGGTGGCGGCCAAGGAGGTGGGAGGACGTCCCAAGGCAGCCTAAAACTAACCCTAGGTCGTACAAGGCTCATGGGCCCAAGTGGAGGTGACGTAACACCTTTGGACTTGTAGTTTGACTCGGATTCTGCTGCAGCGTCAGATTGTTTCGTCCATAACTCAACGCTACGGACAGATTTTAAGGTTATTCCAATTGTGCTGGAAAGAGCATGAAATCTACTTTCCAACAAAAAAAGAATCACCCAATTCGGAGTCCGTATGAAAAAGTTGTTGGCGTTTTGAGTCAGGTATGTCTGTGGAGTCCGAATCTGAGTCCAAAACGTGAGAGACTTGGACTCTATCTTCTCTTGGGCCAAAAGTGACGTGAGAGAACTTTTTGAACAGCAAATAAACATCTCTTTCTTCCTTATCTTCATATGTGGATTGTACAAATGTCCCATACACCTGCAATTAGACAAAACACAAAAGTGTGTGAAGTATTTTTGTTCTGGATAACATAAATAGATTATTGAATAGTTTGCACTAGAAATCACCTGACAAATATGCATGTATGCAATATTTTTGGTCATATCCAAGGTAGTCATGTCCTCATCATGTAACTCATGCACGTGAAAGCCAAGAACAAAAGGGCATTCCTGGCATCAGTCAATATATATGTGGAAATGATATCTCCACCATAGAGGACAAGAAATTTTGGGGCGTTTAGGCAAAAAGCGCACGGGAAAATGAAGTACTTTCATGGACTGCCATAGAATGGACACATGTTCACTAAAACGGTCATAATTTTGTCATTCTGAGTCCCTGTCGCACCCATAAGTACTCAAACTGCTCGCACCGAGCGTGCGAATCCAGAAAATACTCCCCGCTTGCGCCAGGAAGCCTGGAGTACCCTCAAATATGGCCTTAAGCAGGACTTTTTGGCCCTGAAAGTCAAAGAACATCATTCGTCGCTGTTTTTCAGACAAGTTTCTGAATCCATTCGCACTTCCTTTTGAAGGAAATTCGAGAGATTATGTTGCTTATAGACATTAGCCCCTCTGGTAGGGACAAACGTACCTTTCTGAAGATGCTCTATGATCCGGGCAATCTCATTTGGCTGTAAATTGAAAAAAATCCAGCGGCTATATGCCTTATTCTCCTTGATTTCGCCGGATGGCATGCTGTAACTCATGCGCGTGAAAGCCAAGAACAAAAGGGCATTCATGGCATCGGTTAATATTTATGTGGAAACGATATCTCCACTATAGAGGACAAGAAATATTGGGGCGGTTAGGCAAAAAGCGCACGGGAAAATGAAGTACTTTCAAGGACTGCCATAGAATGGATAGATGTTCACTAAAACGGTCATAATTTTGTCATTCAGAGTCCGTGTCGGACCCACAAGTACTCAAACTGCTCGCGCCCAGCGTGCAAATCCAGAAATAACTCCTCGCTTGCGCCAGGAGTCCCGGAGTACCCTCAAATACGGCCTTAAGCAGGACGTTTTGGCCCTGAAAGTCAAAGAACATCATTCGTCGCTGTTTTTCAGACAAGTTTCTGAACCCATTGGCACTTCTTTTTGAAGGAAATTCGAGAGATTATGTTGCTTATAGACATTAGCCCCCCTGGTTGGGACAAACGTACCTTTCTGCAGATGCTCTATGATCCGGGCAATCTCATTTGGCCGTAAGTTGAAAAAAATCCAGCGGCTATATGCCTTATTCTCCTTGATTTCGCCGGATGGCATGCTGTAACTCATGTGCGTGAAAGCCAAGAACAAAAGGGCATTCCCGGCATCGGTCAATATCTATGTGGAAACGATATCTCCACTATAGAGGACAAGAAATTTTGGGTCGGTTAGGCAAAAAGCGCATGGGAAAATGAAGTACTTTCAAGGACTTCCATAGAATGGACAGATGTTCACTAAAACGGTCATAATTTTTTCATTCGGAGTCCGTGTCGGACCCACAAGTACTCAAACTTCTAGCGACGAGCGTGCGAATCCAGAAAATACTCCTCGCTTGCACCAGGAGGCCCGGTTAAGCAGGACTTTTTGGCCCTGAAATTCAAAGAACATCATTCGTCGCTGTTTTTCAGACAAGTTTCTGAACCCATTGGCACTTCCTTTTGAAGGAAATTCCAGAGATTATGTTGCTTATAGACATTAGCCCCCCGGTAGGGACAAATGTACATTTCTGCAGATGCTCTATGATCCGGGCAATCTCATTTGGCCGTAGATTGAAGAAAATCCAGCGGCTACATGCCCTATTCTCCTTGTTTTCGCCGGATGGCATGCTGTAACTCATGCGCATGAAAGCCAAGAACAAAAGGGCATTCCTAGCATCGGTCAATATATATGTGGAAAAAATATCTCCACTATAGAGGACAAGAAATTTTGGGGCGGTCAGGCAAAAAGCGCACGGGAAAATGAAGTACTTTCAAGGACTGCCATAGAATGGACAGATGTTCACTAAAACGGTCATAATTTTGTCATTCGGAGTCCGTTCCGGACCAACAAGTACTCAAACTGCTCACGCCCAGCGCGCGAATCCAGAAAATACTCCCCGCTTGCGCCAGGAGTCCCGGAGTACACTCAAATACGGCCTTAAGCAGGACTTTTTGGCCCTGAAAGTCAAAGAACATCATTCGTTGCTGTTTTTCAGACAAGTTTCTGAACCCATTGGCACTTCCTTTTGAAGGAAATTCCAGAGATTATGTTGCTTATAGACATTAGCCCCCCTGGTAGGGACAAACGTACCTTTCTGCAGATGCTCTATGATCCGGGCAATCTCATTTGGCCGTAAATTGAAGAAAATCCAGCGGCTATATGCCTTATTCTCCTTGTTTTTGCCGGATGGCATGCTGTAACTCATGCGCGTGAAAGCCAAGAACAAAAGGGCATCGGTTAATATATATGTGGATATGATATCTCCACTAAAGAGGACAAGAAATTTTGGGGCGGTTAGGTAAAGAGCGCATGGGAAAATGAAGTACTTTCAAGGACTTCCATAGAATGGACAAATGTTCACTAAAACGGTCATAATTTTGTCATTCGGAGTCCGTGTCGGACCCACAAGTACTCAAACTGCTCACATGGCGTCATGAATCCAAAAATACTCCCGCTTGCACCAGAGGCCTGAGTACCCTCAACACGGCCTTAAGCGGGACTTTTTGGCCCTGAAAGTCAAAGAACATCATTCATCGCTGTTTTTCAGACAAGTTTCTAAACCCGTTGGCACTTCCTTTTGAAGGAAATTCAAGAGATTATATTGCTTATAGACATTAGCTGATGAGGACATCAATACCATTGTTACACCCACAGCCCCTGCTGCTATACATACTGGACCAATTACTAGAGCTCACAAGACGCCAACTGAATTACTGGTACTTTCGCTTCTTGGTAATGATTCTAATGTTCATGAGAATATGATGCTGCCTAAATTGGATACATTTGTTTTGCTTACAAATGAAGGGCCTAGCTTGGAGAAGGATGAACATTGGAGCAAGAACAAGCATGGAGATGATGGCATGCTAAGGGGGACAAGAATGGATTTACAAGTGATAATTTCAGGACTTTGAAGCCACCATAATGAGTGCATGAAGCCTTGGACGAAATATACAAGATGCCACTTCATAAATTTCGTCCAGAGGCTATTCTAGGTGCTGCGTCACCTTATTATTGGGCCAGGCCCATGTAATTTCGAAATACATTAGTATAGGCTATTTTTAGAGTCCGTATGTGTGGGGAAACAAGAGATAGGGTTAGTTTCGGACCCCTCCACCAAGGGCCACGAAATTCACCCCCTCTTCCTCCATATATACAGCCCTTAGGGCACCGTTTAGACTTTGGGTTTTGTTTAGATTAAAAGTTCGCCATAGCTGCAAATTCGCATACTTCGTTTGTGTTCCACAACCAGACAAAGGCGTCAGAGAACCCCACCTTGATCAATAAAGCTTTCCTCTTATATTCGCAATATCGAGATTGCAATCTTAGTTTCTTGCTTGTTCTTCGTTTGCCTGCAGGAAACAGACCTTCGTGGTCAGGATGATCGTGCTCCCGCGTGGTCAATAACCTCTCGGAGTTGGTTTAGCGATCGCTAAGGCGCGACGTCCTTGCACGTTCGTAGTCGGATCGTCAAAGTCGACTTCCACCAAAGCGAAATGCACCATCTCATCGAAAGACGGGACACCTTTGCCTCTATCAAGTGGTATCAGATTTCCGTGTTGCTCGGTGAGATTTTACGCTTTTTGTAGTTTAGATCGAGTCTGTTCTTCATACCTATAGTCCACAAAAAGCCACAAAAAAATTAGGGTTAGTTCATCCTATCCGAACCATCGAGCCTTTGCATACTCTTTTTCTATTTGCATTGTTGAATTTGCGGTTGCATCGTCGTGTCTAGTTGCTGGTCTTAGAGTCTAGTCTTTTAGAGTTTCAAGTTCTGGTCATAAGTTGTCACGCCGCCGCCGCACCATTATCATCGCCCTGCCATCTACCACCACCGCTTATCCGCCACCACTTCGAATCCGTATCCATATACCACCACCGCTTATCCGCCACCGCTTCGGATCCGTATCCATATACCACCACCGCTTCCATATATCACCACCGCTGCCATCTACCACCATATATCCACCACCAACCCGAGTTCCTTGCATATTAGGTTTGTTTTCAGGATCCATCTAGTTTTCCGATTCGTGTTTCCTTGTCTGAGTAGGTTTCGGATTCCAGCAATCTTTTGCCATCCGTAGAAGAGGTTGGTTTCCAAAAAAAAGAGTCCGGAAACCACCCTCCGTTTAGGCCCAAAATTTTCCAAAACGCACGGGGACAAAAAAAATTTGGCTATCCTATTTTTAGGTGCTTCTAAGCGTATTGAGCCAGTCGCCGTTATAGAAAGTTTTTTTTGACCCGTTTCCAGTTTTTTGGTCCGGGCAGTCGAAAAAAAAAATTGGTCGAAAAAATTTTGAGCCCATCCTGTCAGTTTGACCTGGGAAGAGTTTTGAGACACTCGCCATTATAGTGATTTTTCGCAAAAAAAAGAAGCAGCGCAAAAAAAAACAAAGAGCGAAAAAAAAATTCAGAGTGTGCTTTTTCCTTGTTTACGTGCAGCGCCGTGATTTTGTTAGTGTTCCAGACTCGCGTCTCTAGCACGGTCTAGCCTAGGACCAGCACAGTACCGTCGTTGAGCGTTTATTCAACTTTGCATCTCTAAATTGATTATTGCTGACCTTTTTTTTTTGCTACCATATTATAAGCCTTCCCAGCTCCACATACATCTACGTCGTGCGTTTGATTCTCCCTGGTAATCTATATCCAAGCTTTGAGAGTTTTGACTACAACGGTTGCCGATCACCACCGCTGGGTAAGAACTGGTAAGAATTTGAGATTTGCTTGACGGGTTTGTGATACACCACCACCACTTCTTAGTAGTCTGTAGGATCATATTCTTGTGTGTTTCTATTTGCTGCTAACCATGGTAGGATCACAAGCCAATGAGACTGATTGGGAGAACTGACGAACAAACAGCTACATGATAAGTTTCAAAGAAATGATTATTGGACAGTGCAAGATGTGCTCAACAGATTTGACGAGGCCATGGAGAAGATAGATGGCATTGAGAAGACGTTTGAAACAAAGCTTGATAGCAAGTTTGATGAATTGCTCGCGTTTTCCACAACCACCGCCGGCTGCACCTATCGCACCTCTGCAACGACAACAACTACGCCCCTTCCGAATCAAGATGGACGAGGTCAGCGTGTTCCTATTGAGCCAGACAAAATTCTGGTGCCGCTGCTCATCGCTATTGGTGCTTCTTTGGCTCCTCGCTCTGCTGCTGCTGGTACCGAGGAGGATGATTATGTGGGAGATTATGAGGATGAGGTTGATCAACATCGAACTACGTGCAACCACCAGCACCACAACCACCGTGTCGCCCACATGCAAATAATGGCAATGTTAGGGCTCCCCCTCAGTACGAGATCATGACCATCTCCCTAAACTGAAATTGAATATTCCACCATTTGAGGGTAGATATGTTCTGATATATATCTTACTTGGGAGTTAGAAACTGAACAACGATTTACATGTTTACAATATCCCGAGGAGAGACGTGTTCTGCTGCTGTTTGTGCTTTCACTAGCTTTGCATGTGTTTAGTGGTCCGAACATTGTAGATTATATCCTGTTCCAGCTACTTGGGCTGCTTTGAAAACTGCTATGCGTATCAGGGTTCCACCATATTATCAACGTGAATTACTTCAAAAATTGCAGCGCTTAAGACAAGGTAAAAATTCAGTAGAAGAATATTATCGGAATTACAAACCGGCTTGATTAGATGTGGTATTGTTGAGGAGAATGAAGCTATGCTTGCACATTTTCTCGGTGGATTAAATAGAGATATTCAGACCATTCTAGACTATAAGGATTATAATAATATCACTCGCTTATTCCATCTTGCTTGTAAAGCTGAACGTGAAGTGCAGGATCGACAGCATTGGCGCCGCACTAACTTTTCTCGCAGTCGAGCTTCATCATGGACACCACGCATCATCTACTTCCACCGCACCATCACCTCCTTCATGTGCCACCTCCAACCGTGATACAAGAAAGCGCACAACCACCACTATCTCGCCAAGAGCACACCTGCCGGGCGTGCACAGAGCTCTTCTTCTTCCATGGCGTCAACAGGGCACACAAGTGATATTATTTGTCGTCGTTGTAAGGGAAGAGGACATTTTATGAGAGAATGCAAATCTCAGCGTGTGATGATTGCTACGAGGATGGTGGGTATGAGTCCGCTAGTGACTATGATGAGGAGACTTTGGCTCTTCTTACACATGAGGAACACGGTGGAGATGATTCTGATCATGAGACACAATACATGGCTGTCAAGATGCCGACAGTATGAATGTTTAGTTGCTCAACGTGTTTTGAGTGTGCAGGTTACACAAGTCGAGCAAAATCAGAGGCATAATTTGTTCCATACAAAGGAGTTGTGAAGGAACGTTCTATTCAAGTCCATCATAGATGGAGGGAGCTGCAACAACTTGGCTAGCATGGAGATGGTGGAGAAGCTATCTCTCACCACAAGACCACATCCACATCCTTACTACATCCAATGGTTCAACAACAGCGGCAAGGTTAAGGTAACACGTCTCGTTAGTGTGCATTTTAGTATCTCTACATATGCTGATTATGTTGATTGTGATGTGGTACCTATGCAAGCATGTTCCTTGTTACTTGGTAGACCATGGCAATTTGATAAAATTCTGTACACCATGGTAGAAACAATCAAGATACTCTTGTTCATAAGGATAAAATATTACTTTGCTTCCTATGACTCCACGAGTCCATTTTGAAAGATGATATTAATAGAGCCAATAAAGCAAAATAGGAGAAAAATAAGAGTGAAAATCACATTGTGGCAAAAGAATTTGAGCAACACATGAAGCCTAATAAACCATCTATTGTTGCTTCTGAAATTAAATTGAAAAGTGCATGTTTACTTGCCACCAAATCTGATATTGATGAGCTAGATTTTAGCAAATCTATTTGCTATGCTTTTGTGTGCAAAGAGGCATTATTTTCATTCGAGGACGTGCCTTCCTCTTTGCCCCTCGCTGTCACTAACATTTTGCAGAGTTCACGACGCTTTCCACAAGACGTGCCACCGGATTACCACCTATTCGAGGGATTGAGCATCAAATTGACTTAATTCCCGTGCATCATTACCCAACCGTGCACCATACCGCACCAATCCAGAGGAGACGAAGGAGATTATGCGTCAAGTACAGGAGCTGCTCGACAAAGGTTATATACGCGAATCCCTTAGTCCTTGTGCTGTTCCTATTATTCTAGTGCCGAAAGAGGATGGTACGTCACGTATGTGTGTTGATTGTAGAGGCATCAATAATATTACTATTCGTTATCGCCACCCTATTCCTAGGCTAGATGATATGCTTGATGAATTGAGTGGCTCTACAATATTCTCCAAAGTTGATTTGCGTAGTGGATACCATCAAATTCGTATGAAATTGGGAGATGAATGGAAAACAGCATTTAAAACTAAGTTTGGATTATATGAGTGGTTAGTCATGCCTTTTGGGTTAACTAATGCACCTAGTACTTTCATGAGATTAATGAACGAAGTTTTACGTGTTTTCATTGGACGATTTGTGGTAGTCTATTTTGATGATATACTGATTTATAGCAAATCTTTGGAAGAACATTTGGAACATTTACGTGTTGTTTTTAATGCTCTACGTGATGCACGCTTGTTTGGTAACCTTGGGAAGTGCACCTTTTGCACCGACCGAGTATCTTTTCTTGGCTATGTTGTTACTCCACAGGAATTGAAGTTGATAAAGCCAAGATTGAAGCTATTGAGAGTTGGCCGCAGCCCAAAACGGTCACACAAGTGAGGAGTTTCCTTGGCCTCGCTGGTTTCTATAGGCGTTTTGTGAGAGATTTCAGCACCATTGCTGCACCTCTCAACGAGCTTACAAAGAAGGATGTGCCTTTTGTTTGGGGTACCGCACAGAAGAAGCCTTCACGGTATTGAAAGCTAAGTTGACACATGCTCCTTTACTCCAACTTCCTGATTTTAATAAGACTTTTGAGCTTGAATGTGATGCTAGTGGAATTGGATTAGGAGGTGTGTTATTACAAGATGGCAAACCTGTTGCATACTTTTACGAAAAATTGAGTGGGCCTAGTCTGAATTACTCTACTTATGATAAAGAATTATATGCTCTTGTTCGGACTTTAGAAACATAGCAACATTATTTAAGGCCCAAAGAATTTGTTATACATTCGATCATGAATCTTTGAAACATATTAAAAGTCAAGCTAAACTGAATCGTAGACATGCTAAATGGGTTGAATTCATTGAGACTTTCCTTATGTCATTAAACACAAGAAGGGTAAAGAAAATGTTATTGTTGATGCATTGTCTCGTCGCTATACTATGCTTTCACAACTTGACTTCAAAATATTTGGTTTGGAGACCATCAAAGATCAATATGTGCATGATGCTGATTTTAAAGATGTATTGCAGAATTGTAAAGAAGGAAGAACATGGAACAAGTTTGTCGTTAATGATGGATTTGTGTTCGTGCTAACAAGCTATGCATTCCAGCTAGCTCCGTTCGTCTTTTGTTGTTGCAGGAGGCGATGGAGGAGGACTAATGGGACACTTTGGCGTGAAGAAGACGGAGGACGACTTGCTACACATTTCTTTTGGCCAAAGATGAGACGGAATGTTGAGCGTTTTATTGCTCATTGCACTACATGTCAAAAAGCTAAGTCACGACTCAATCCTCATGGTTTATATATGCCTTTGCTCGTACCTAGTGTTCCTTGGGAGGATATATCTATGGACTTTGTTTTAGGTTTACCTAGAACAAAGAAGGGAGGGATAGCATATTTGTTGTCGTGGATAGATTCTCTAAAATGGCACACTTTATACCATGTCATAAAAGCGATGATGCTTTGTCAATGTTGCTGATTTGTTCTTTCGTGAAATTATTCGCTTGCATGGTGTGCCAAATACTATTGTTTCAGATCGTGATACTAAATTTCTTAGCCACTTTTGGAGATGTTTATGGGCTAAGTTGGGGACTAAACTGCTTTTAGTACTACTTGTCACCCCAAACCGATGGACAAACTGAAGTAGTCAATAGAACATTGTCTACTATGCTTAGGGCTGTTCTAAAGAATAATAAGAAAATGTGGGAGGAATGCTAGCCTCATATTGAATTTGCTTATAATCGTTCATTGCATTCTACTACTAAGATGTGCCCTTTTGAAGTTGTGTATGGTTTCCTACCTCGTGCACCTATTGATTTGTTGCCTCTTCCATCTTCGGAGAAGGTTAATTTTGATGCTAAAGAACGTGCTGAATTGATTTTAAAAATGCATGAGTTAACTAAGGAAAACATCAAGCGTATGAATGCTAAATATAAGCTTGCTGGAGATAAGGATAGAAAACATGTTGTGTTTGCACCTGGAGATCTTGTTTGGTTACATTTGCGTAAGGATAGATTTCCTGATTTGCGCAAATCAAAGCTAATGCCACGTGCTGCTGGTCCCTTTAAGGTGTTGGAGAAAGTAAATGATAATGCATATAAACTTGAGCTGCCTGCAGATTTTGGGGTTAGTCCCACTTTTAACATTGCAGATTTGAAGCCATACTTGGGTGAGGAAGATGAACTTCCGTCGAGGACGACTTCATTTCAAGAAGGGAAGGATGATGAGGACATCAATACCATTGTTACACCCACAGCCCCTGCTGCTATACATACTGGACCAATTACTAGAGCTCACAAGACGCCAACTAAATTACCGTGTACTTTCGCTTCTTGGTAACGATTCTAATGTTCATGAGAATATGATGTCGCCTAAATTGGACACATTTGTTTTGCTTACAAATGATGGGCCTAGCTTAGAGAAGGATTAACATTGGAGCAAGAACAAGCATGGAGATGATGGCATGCTAAGGGGACAAGAATGGAGTTACAAGTGATGATTTCAGACTTTGAAGCCACCATAATGAGTGCATGAAGCCTTGGACGAAATATACAAGATGCCACTTCATAAATTTCGTCCAGAGGCTATTCTAGGTGCTCACGTCACCTTATTATTGGGCCAGGCCCATGTAATTTCGAAATACATTAGTATAGGCTATTTTTAGAGTCCGTATGTGTGGGGAAACAAGAGATAGGGTTAGTTTCGGACCCCTCCACCAAGGGCCACGAAATTCACCCCCTCTTCCTCCATATATACAGCCCTTAGGGAACTGTTTAGACTTTGGGTTTTGTTTAGATTAAAAGTTCGCCATAGCTGCAACTTCGCGTACTTCGTTTGTGTTCCACGACCATGCAAGCGAATAATTTCCCTAAAGAACAAATCAGCAACATTAACAGCATCATCGCTTTTATGACATGGTATAAAGTGTGCCATTTTCGAGAATCTATCCACGACAACAAATATGCTATCCCTCCCCTTCTTTGTTCTAGGTAAACCTAAAACAAAGTCCATAGATATATCCTCCCAAGGAACACTAGGTACAGGCAAAGGCATATATAAACCAGGAGGATTGAGTCGTGACTTAGCTTTTTGACATGTAGTGCAGCGAGCAATAAAACGCTCAACATCCCATCTCATCTTTGGCCAAAAGAAATCTGTAGCAAGTACGTCATCCGTCTTCTTCACGCCAAAGTGTCCCATTAGTCCTCCTCCATGCGCCTCCTGCAACAACAAAAGACGAACGGAGCTAGCTGGAATGCATAGCTTGTTAGCACGGAACACAAATCCATCATTAACGACAAACTTGTTCCATGTTCTTCCTTTACAATTCTGCAATACATCTTTAAAATCAGCATCATGCACATATTGATCTTTGATGGTCTCCAAACCAAATATTTTGAAGTCAAGTTGTGAAAGCATAGTATAGCGACGAGACAATGCATCAGCAATAACATTTTCTTTACCCTTCTTGTGTTTAATGACATAAGGGAAAGTCTCAATGAATTCAACCCATTTAGCATGTCTACGATTCAGTTTAGCTTGACTTTTAATATGTTTGAAAGATTCATGATCAGAATGTATAACAAATTCTTTCGGCCAATAATAATTTTGCCACGTTTCTAAAGTCTGAACAAGAGCATATAATTCTTTATATAAGTAGAGTAATTCAGACTAGGCCCACTCAATTTTTAAAGTCTGAACAGGTTTGCCATCTTGTAATAACACACCTCCTAATCCAATTCCACTAGCATCACATTCAAGCTCAAAAGTCTTATTAAAATCAGGAAGTTGGAGTAAAGGAGCATGTCTCAACTTATCTTTCAATTGTTGGGGAACGTTGCAGAAAATTAAAAAATTTCCTACGGTTTCACCAAGATCCATCTATGAGTTCATCTAAGCAACGAGTCACGGGAGAGAGTTTGCATCTACATACCACTTGTAGATAGCGTGCGGAAGCTTGCAAGGTGATGATGTAGTCGTACTCGACGTGATTCGAATCACCGATGACCAAGTGCTGAACGGACAGCACCTCCGCGCTCAACACACGTGACGGTGACGGGTGACGCCTCCTCCGTCTTGATCCAGCAAGGAGGAAGGAGAGGTTGAGGAAGACAGCTCCACCGCAAAGACGACAGCAGCAGGTGATGGTGGAGAAGCAAGATTCAACAGGCTTCGCCCGAGCACACAACGGAGGAGGAGAGGTGTTGGGAGGGAGGGCTGCGCCTTGGCTTGGGTGCGGCTGCCTCCCTCACCCCTCTATTTATAGGGGAAGGGAGAGGGGCGGCCCTCTAGATCCATCTAGAGGGGGCGGCGGCAAGGGAGGGGGACTTGCCCCCAAGCAAGGGGGCGCCTCTGGGGTTCCCCCTCAACCCTAGGCGCAAGGGCCGGGGAGGGTGCGCCAAGCCCACCAGGGGCTGGCCAACTCCCCACGCAGCCCAAGTGCCCCCAGAGGGGTGGCTCTCCGGTGGACCCGGAACCCTTCCGGTGGCCCAGACAATACCGTATGCCCCGAAACTTTCCTGTCCTTTAACAACTTCCCATATATAAATCTTTACCTCCGGACCCTTCCTAACTCCTCGTGACGTCCGGGATCTCATTCGGACTCAACAACATTCGTAGTCACGCACTAGTCTTCCTAATAACCCTAGCGCCACCGAACCTTATGTGTAGACCCTACGGGTTCGGAGACACGCAGACATGACCGAGACGACTCTCGGCAATAACCAACAGCGGGTCCAGATACCCATGTTGGCTCCCACATGCTCCTCGATGATTTCATCGGTTGAACCACGATGTCGAGGATTCGATCAAACCCTCAGATTCAATTCCTTTTGTCAACGGTGCGTTACTTGCCCGAGACTCGATCGCCGGTATCCCAATACCTTGTTCAGTCTCGTTATCGCAAGTCACTTTACTCGCATCAGTAATGCATGATCCGTGGCCAACACCTTGGTCACTTTGAGCTCATTATGATGATGCATTACCGAGTGGGCCCAGAGATACCTCTCCATCATACGGAGTGACAAATCCCGCCTCGATCCGTGTCAACCCAATGATACTTTCGGGATACCAGTAATGCACCTTTATAGTCACCCGCTTATGTTGTGACGCTTGATACACCCAAGGCATTCCTACGGTAACCGGAGTTACACGATCTCATGGTCGAAGGAAGAGATACTTGACATTGGCAAAGCTCTAGCAAACGAACTACACGATCTTTTATGCTATGCTTAGGATTGGGTCTTGTCCATCACATCATTCTCCTAATGATGTGATCCCGTTATCAACGACATCCAATGTCCATAGTCAGGAAACCATGACTATCTGTTGATCACAACGAGCTAGTCTACTAGAGGCTCACTAGGGACATTTGTGGTCTAAGTATTCACACGCATTACGATTTCCTGATAATACAGCTTATAGCATGAACAAAAGACAATTATCATGAACATTGAAATATAATAATACTTTTATTATTGCCTCTAGGGCATATTTCCAACAGTCTCCCACTTGCACTAGAGTCACCAATCTAGTTACATTGTGATGAATCGAACACCCATAGAGTTCTGGTGTTGATCATGTTTTGCACGCGAGAGAGTTTAGTCAACGGATCTGCGACATTCAGATCCGTGTGCACTTTGCAAATCTCTATGTCTCCATCTTGAACATTTTCACGGATGGAGTTGAAACGACGCTTGATGTGCTCGGTCTTCTTGTGAAACCTGGCTCCTTGGCAAGGGCAATAGCTCCAAAGTGTTGTCACGTAGTGTTTGATCGGCCCCGACGCATTGGGTATGACTCCTAGGTCGGTGATGAACTCCTTCACCCAAATCGCTTCATGTGCTGCCTCCGAGGCTGCCATGTACTCCGCTTCACATGTCGATCCCGCCACGACGCTTCGCTTGCAAATGCACCACCTTACTTCTCCACCATTCAACATATACACGATCCGGTTTGTGACTTAGAGTCATCCAGATCTGAGTCGGCTTAGCGCCGACGTAACCCTTCTGACGAGCTCTTCGTCTCCTCCATAAACGAGAAACATGTCCTTTGTCCTTTTCGGTACTTCAAGATATTCTTGACCGCTGTCCAGTGTTCCTTGCGGGATTACTTTGGTATCTTGCAACCAAACTTACGGCAAGGTTTACATCGGTCCGTACACAATGGCATACATAATAGATCCTATGGCTGAAGCATAGGGATGACACTCATCTCTTCTTTATCTTTTGCCGTGGTCGGTGATCGAGCCGAGCTCAATCTCACACCTTGTAACATAGGCAAGAACCCTTCTTGGACTGATCCATTTTGAACCTCTTCAAAATCTTATCAAGGTATGTGCTTTGTGAAAGACCTATGAGGCGCCTCGATCTATCTCTATAGATCTTGATGCCTAATATATAAGCAGCTTCTCCAAGGTCCTTCATTGAAAAACACTTATTCAAGTAGGCCTTAATGTTGTCGAAGTTTTGTATCATTTCCCATCAATAGTATGTCATCTACATATAATAGGAGAAATGCTACAGAGCTCCCACTCACTTTCTTGTAAACGCAGCTTCTCCATAAGTCTCAAGATAAACCCAAACGCTTTGATCATCTCATCAAAGCGAATGTTCCAACTCCGAGATGCTTGCACCAGTCCATAAATGGATTGCTGGAGCTTGCATACTTTGTTAGCGTTCTGAGGATCAACAAAACCTTCCGGCTGCATCATATACAGCTCTTCCTTAAGATGTCCGTTAAGGAATGCTGTTTTGACGTCCATCTGCCATATCTCATAATCATAGTATGCGGCAATTGCTAACATGATTCGGACGGACTTTAGCTTCGCTACGGGAGAGAATGTCTCGTCGTAGTCAATCCCTTGAACTTGTCGATAACCCTTAGCGACAGGTCGAGCCTTATAGATGGTAACATTAGCATCCGTGTCCGTCTTCTTCTTAAAAATCCATTTGTTTTCTATCGCTCGCCGATCATCGGGCAAGTCTGTCAAAGTCCATACTTTGTTTTCATACATGGATTCTATCTCGGATTTCATGGCTTCAAGCCATTTGTTGGAATCTGGGCCCGCCATTGCTTCTTCATAGTTCGAAGGTTCATTGTTGTCCAACAACATGATTTCCATGACAGGTTGCCGTACCACTCAGTGCGGAACGTGTCCTTGTGGACCTTCAAGTTCAAGAGCAACTTGATCCAAGTACCTTGATCATCATCATTGTTTTCCTCTTCGGTTGGCGTGGCATCACAGAACGGTTTCTGCGCCGCACCACTTTCCCGCTCGAGAGGTAGTACTTCATCGAAGTTCTACTTTCCTCCCACTTACTTCTTTCGAGAGAAACTCTTTTCCGTAAAGCATCCGTTCTTGGCAACATAGATCTTGCCTTCGGATCTTAAGTAGAAGGTATACCCGACAGCTTCCTTAGGGTATCCTATGAATACGCATTTTTCCGACTTGGGTTTGAGCTTTTCACGTTGAAGTTTCTTGACATAAGCATCGCATCCCCAAACTTTTAGAAACGACAGCTTAGGTTTCTTCCCAAACCATAATTCATACGGTGTCGTCTCAACGGATTTAGACGGTGCCCTATTTAAAGTGAATGTAGCTGTCTCTAGAGCGTATCCCCAAAATGATAGCGGTAAATCGGTAAGAGACATCATAGACCGCACCATATCCAATAGAGTGCGATTACGACGTTCGGACACACCGTTTCGCTGAGGTGTTCTAGGCGGCTTGAGTTGTGAAACGATTGCACATTTTCTTAAGTGTGTACCAAATTCGTGACTTAAGTATTCTCCTCCACGATCTGATCGTAGGAACTTTATCTTTCGGTCATGTTGATTCTCCACCTCATTCTGAAATTCCTTGAACTTTTCAAAGGTCTCAGACTTGTGTTTCATTAAGTAGACATACCCATATCTACTCAAGTCATCGGTGAGAGTGAGAACATAACGATATCCTCCATGAGCCTCAACGCCATTGGACCGCACACATCGGTATGTATGATTTCCAACAAGTTGGTTGCTCGCCCATTGTTTCGAGAACGGAGTCTTGGTCATTTTGCCTAAGAGGCATGGCTCGCATGTGTCAAACGATTCATAATCAAGAGACTCTAAAAGTCCATCAGATGGAGCTTCTTCATGCGCTTGACACCAATGTGACCAAGGCGGCAAAGCCACAAGTATGTGGGACTATCGTTATCAACTTTACATCTTTTGGTATCCACACTATGAACATGTGTAACATTACGCCGAGATTCATTAAGAATAAACCATTGACCATCGGAGCATGACCATAAAACATATCTCTCATATAAATCGAACAACCATTATTCTCAGACTTAAATGAGTAGCCATCTCAGATTAAACGAGATCCGGATACAATGTTCATGCTCAAACTTGGCACTAAATAACAATTATTGAGGTTCAAAACTAATCCCGTAGGTAAATGTAGAGGCAGCGTGCCGACGGCGATCACATCGACTCGAACCATTCCCGACGCCAAGATCGTCACCTCGCCCTTCGCCAGTCTCCGCTTATTCCGCAGCTCTCCCGCCGTGAGTTACAAATATGAGCAACGGCACCGTATCAAATACCGGGAGTTACTACGAGTAATCGGTAAGGTACACATCAATTGCATGTATATCAAATATACCTTTGGTGTTGCCGCCTTCTTATCCGCTAAGTATTTGGGGCGTTCCGCTCAAAGACCCTTCCCTTGCAATAAAAGCACTCGGTCTCGTGCTTGGGTCCATTCTTTGACTTCTTCCCAAGCGGCTTACGGGCGCGGCAACATCTTTGCCGTCCTTCTTGAAGTTCTTTTACCCTTGCCCTTCTTGAACTTAGTGGTCTTATTGACCATCAACACTTGATGTTCTTTCTGATTTCAGCCTCTGCTGACTTCAAAGATCGAGAACACTTCAGAATGGTCTTTACCATCCCCTGCATGTTGTAGTTCATCACAAAGCTCTTGTAGCTTGGTGGGAGCGATCGAGGATTCTGTCAATGACCGCCTCATCCGGGAGGTTAATGTTCACCGGGGTCATACGGTTGTGCAACCTGCACATCTTCGTGGATGTGCTCACCGACGTAACTGTTCTCCTCCATCTTACAATCTGAGAACTTGTCGGAGACATCATATCTCTCGACCGGGCATGAGCTTGGAAAACTAGTTTCAGCTCTTGAACATCTCATATGCTCCGTGGTGCTCAAAACGCTTTTGGAGCCCCGTTCTAAGTCAGTAAAGCATGCCGCACCGAACGAGGGAGTAATCATCAAGACGAGCTTGCCAAGCGCTCATAACGCCTTGGTTCTCTCGACGGAGCGCCACCTAGCGGTCCTTCTAGGACATATTGCTTCTGGCAGCTATGAGGATGATCCTCGTGTTCCAACCCAATCCGTATAGTTGCTGCCATCATCTTTCAGCTTGGTTTTCTCTAGAAACGCGTTGAAGTTCATGTTGACATTAGCGTTGGCCATTGATCTACAAGACATATTTGCAAAGGTTTTAGACTAAGTTCATGAAAATAAAGTTCTAATCAAATTATGAACTCCCACTTAGATTAGACATCCCTCTAGTCATCTAAGTGTTACACGATCCGAGTCGACTAGCCCGTGTCCGATCATCACGTGAGATGGACTAGTCATCGTCGGTGAACATCTTCATGTTGATCGTATCTTCCATACGACTCGTGTTCGACCTTTTGGTCTCCGTGTTCCGAGGCCATGTCTGCACATGCTAGGCTCGTCAAGTTAACCCTAAGTGTTTTCGCTGTGTAAAACTGTCTTACACCCGTTGTATGTGAACGTAAGAATCCATCACACCCGATCATCACGTGGTGCTTAGAAGCGACGAACTGTAGCAACGGTGCACGCTTAGGGAGAACACTTCTTGAAATTTTGTAAGGATCATCTTATTCACTACCGTCGTCCTAAGTAAACAAGATGCATAAACATAATAAACATCACATGCAATTATATAGTTGTGACATGATATGGCCAATATCATAAAGCTCCATTGATCTCCATCTTCGGCTCCATGATCATCTTGTCACCGGCTTGACACCATGATCTCCATCATCATGATCTCCATCATCGTGTCTTCATGAAGTTGTCACGCCAACGACTACTTCTACTTCTATGACTAACGCGTTTAGCAATGAAGTAAAGTAGTTTACATGGCGTTCTTTAATGACACGCAGTCATACAAAAATAAAGACAACTCCTATGGCTCCTGCCGTTGTCATACTCATCGACATGCAAGTCGTGAATCCTATTACAAGAACATGATCTCATACATCACAATTCATCATTCATCACAACTTCTGGCCATATCACATCACATGATCAATCGCTGCAAAAACAAGTTAGACGTCCTCTAATTGTTGTTGCATCTTTTACGTGGCTGCGATTGGGTTCTAGCAAGAATGTTTTCTTACCTACGAATCACCACAACGTGATTTTGTCAACTCCTATTTACCCTTCATAAGGGCCCTGTTCATCGAATCCGCTCCAACTAAAGTGGGAGAGACAGACACCCGCCAGCCACCTTATGCAACTAGTGCATGTCAATCGGTGGAACCGGTCTCACGTAAGCGTACGTGTAAGGTTGGTCTGGGCCGCTTCATCCCACAATACCGTTGAGCAAGAAAAGACTAGTAGAGGCAAGTAAGATGACAAGATCCACGCCCACAACAAATTGTGTTCTACTCGTGCATTAGAGAACTACGACAGACCTAGCTCGATACCACTGTTGGGGAACGCTGCGAAAATTAAAATTTTTCCTACGGTTTCACCAAGATCCATCTATGAGTTCATCTAAGCAATGAGTCACGGAGAGAGTTTGCATCTACATACCACTTGTAGATCGCGTGCGGAAGCTTGCAAGGTGATGATGTAGTCGCACTCGACGTGATTCAATCACCGATGACCAAGTGCTGAACGGACAGCACCTCCGCGCTCAACACACGTGCGGTGCGGGTGACGCCTCCTCCGCCTTGATCCAGCAAGGAGGAAGGAGAGGTTGAGGAAGACAGCTCCACCAGCAAAGACGACGGCGTGGTGATGGTGGAGAAGCAAGATTCGGCTGGGCTTCACCGAGCACACAACGGAGGAGGAGAGGTGTTGGGAGGGAGGGCTGCGCCTTGGCTTGGGTGCGGCTGCCTCCCTCACCCCTCTATTTATAGGGGAAGGGAGAGGGGCCGGCCCTCTAGATCCATCTAGAGGGGGCGGCGGCCAAGGGAGGGGGACTTGCCCCCAAGCAAGGGGGCACCCCTCTAGGGTTCCCCTCAACCCCAGGCGCAAGGGCCTGGGGAGGGGTGCGCAAGCCCACCAGGCTGGCCAACTCCCCACGCAGCCCAAGTGGCCCCCGAGAGGGGTGGCCCTCCCGTGGACCCGAACCCTTCCTGTGGCCCCAGACAATACCGGTATGCCCCAAACTTTACGGTGTCCTTTAACAACTTCCCATATATAAATCTTTACCTCCGGACCCTTCCGAACTCCTCCCGACGTCCGGGATCTCATCCGGACTCAACAACATTCGGTAGTCACGCACTAGTCTTCCTAATAACCCTAGCGCCACCGAACCTTATGTGTAGACCCTACGGGTTCGGAGACACGCAGACATGACCGAGACGACTCTCGGGCAATAACCAACAGCGGGTCTGGATACCCATGTTGGCTCCCACATGCTCCTCGGTGATTTCATCGGTTGAACCACGATGTCGAGGATTCGATCAAACCCCTGTATTCAATTCCTTTTGTCAAACGGTGCGTTATTTGCCCGAGACTCGATCGTCGGTATCCCAATACCTTGTTCACCTCGTTATCGCAAGTCACTTTACTCGCATCAGAATGCATGATCCCGTGGCCAACACCTTGGTCACTTTGAGCTCATTATGATGATGCATTACCGAGTGGGCCCAGAGATACCTCTCCGTCATACGGAGTGACAAATCCCGCCTCGATCCGTGTCAACCCAACAGATTCTTTCGGGATACCTGTAATGCACCTTTATAGTCACCCGATTCGCCAGTGACGCTTGATACACCCAAGGCATTCCTACGGTAACCGGAGTTACACGATCTCATGGTTGAAGGAAGAGATACTTGACATTGGCAAAGCTCTAGCAAACGAACTACACGATCTTTTATGCTATGCTTAGGATTGGGTCTTGTCCATCACATCATTCTCCTAATGATGTGATCCCGTTATCAACGACATCCAATGTCCATAGTCAGGAAACCATGACTATCTGTTGATCACAACGAGCTAGTCTACTAGAGGCTCACTAGGGACATTTGTGGTCTAAGTGTTCACATGTGTATTACGATTTCCGGATAATACAGTTATAGCATGAACAAAAAGACAATTATCATGAACATTGAAATATAATAATACTTTTATTATTGCCTCTAGGGCATATTTCCAACATCAATACCATGAAGGCTTCTTCCTGTGCGGTACCCCAAACAAAAGGCACATCCTTCTTTGTAAGCTCATTGAGAGGTGCAGCAATATTGCTGAAATCTCTCACAAAACGCCTATAGAATCCTGCGAGGCCAAGAAAACTCCTCACTTGTGTGACCGTTTTGGGCTGCGGCCAAGTCTCAATAGCTTCAATCTTGGCTTTATCAACTTCAATTCCCTGTGGAGTAACAACATAACCAAGAAAAGACACTCGGTCGGTGCAAAAGGTGCACTTCCCAAGGTTACCAAACAAACGTGCATCACGTAGAGCAATAAAAACAACACGTAAATGTTCCAAATGTTCCTCCAAAGATCTGCTATAAATAAATATGTCATCAAAGTAAATTACTACAAATCGTCCAATGAAAGCACGTAAAACTTCGTTCATTAATCTCATGAAAGTACTAGGTGCATTAGTTAACCCAAAAGGCATGACTAACCACTCATATAATCCAAACTTAGTTTTAAATGTTGTTTTCCATTCATCCCCCAATTTCATACGAATTGGATGGTATCCACTACGCAAATCAACTTTGGAGAATATTATAGAGCCACTCAATTCATCAAGCATATCATCTACCCTAGGAATAGGATGACGATAACGAATAGTAATATTATTAATGCCTCTACAATCAACACACATACGTGATGTACCATCCTTTTCGCACTAGAATAATAGGAACAGCACAAGGACTAAGGGATTCGCAGATATAATCTTTGTCGAGCAGCTCTTGTACTTGACGATAATCTCCTTCGCTCCTCCGGATTGGTACGGTATGGCGACGGTTTGGCGGTGAAGCACCGGAATTAAGTCAATCGATGCTCAATCCTCGAATAGGCGGTATTCTCGGTGGCACGCCTTGTGGAAAGACGTCGGCGAACTCCCCGCAAAATGGTAGTGACAGCAGGAGGCAAAGAGGAAGGCACGTCCTCGAATGAAAATAATGCCTCTTTGCACACAAAAGCATAACAAACAGATTTGCTGAAATCTAGCTCATCAATATCAGATTTGGTGGCAAATAAACATGCACTTTTCAATTTAATTTCAGAAGCAACACTAGATGGTTTATTATTAGGCTTCATTTGTTGCTCAAATTCTTTTGCCACAATCTGATTTTCGCTCTTATTCTTCTCCTATTTTGCTTTATTAGCTCTATTAATATCATCTTTCAAAATAGAATAGGAGTCATAGGAAGCAAAGTAATATTTTTATCTTTATGAACAAGAGCATACTGATTGTTTCTACCATGGTGTACAGAATTTTTATCAAATTACCATGGTCTACCAAGTAATAAGGAACATGCTTGCATAGGTACCACATCACAATCAACACAATCAGCATATGTAGAGATACTAAAATGCACACGAACAGCACGTGTTACCTTAACCTTGCCGCTGTTGTTGAACCATTGGATGTAGTAAGGATGTGGATGTGGTCTTGTGGTGAGAGAAAGCTTCTCCACCATCTCCATGCTAGCCAAGTTGTTGCAGCTCCTTCGCCTATGATGACGCATACGTAACGCTCCTTCACAACTCCCTTGGTATGGAACAAATTGTGCCTCTGATTTTGCTCACTTGTGTAACTCGCACACTCAAAACACGCTGAGCAACTAAACATTCAAACCTGTCGGCGTCTTCAGGAGCCATGTATTGCGCCTCATGATCGTAATCATCTCCACCGTGTTCTTCACGTAATAAGAGCCAACGTCTCCTCATCATAGACACTAGCGGACTCATACCCACCATCCTCAAGAAGAATCATCACACGCTGAGATTTGCATTCTCTCGCATAATGACCTCTTCCCTTACAACGACGACAAATAATATCACTTGTGTGCCCGAGTTGATGCCATGGAAGAAGAAGAGCTCGTGTAGGCCCGGCAAAAGCGCTCTTGGCACATAGTGGAGGTTGTGCCTGCTTTCTTGTATCACGGCCGGAGGTAGCAGGTGATGGAGGTGCCGGTGTAGTGGAAGTAGAGGTGCACGCGTGTCCATGATGAAAGTCGACCTGCAGAAAAGTTAGTTCGCGCCAATGCTTGTCGATCCTGCACTTCACGCTCAGCTTTACAAGCAAGATGGAATAAACGAGTGATATTAGTATACTCCTTCTACTTAGAATGGTCTCAATCTCTATTTAATCCACCTATAAAACGTGCAAGCATAGCTTCATTCTCCTCAACAATACCACATCTAATCATGCCAGTTTGTAATTCCCGATAATATTCTTCTACGTAATTTTTCCTTGTCTTAAACGCTGCAATTTTTGAAGCAATTCACGTTGATAATATGGTGAAACCCAACGAGTACGCATAGCAGTTTTCAAAGCAGCCGAAGTAGTTGGAATAGGATATAATCTACAATGTTTAGACCACCATACACATGCAAAACTAGAGAAAGCACAAACAACAGCAGCAACCCGTCTCTCCTCGGGATATTGTAAACATGTAAAACGTTGTTCAGTTTCTAACTCCCAAGTAAGATATATATCAGGAACATATCTACCCTCAAATGGTGGAATATTCAATTTCAGTGTTGGAATATGGTCATTATCTCGTACTTGAGGTGGTAGTGCAGGCCTACCGTTGTGAATATATACCTGAGGTCGACCTGCTGGTGGTGGTGCTGGTGGCTGCAAGTAGTTCTGATTTTGATCAACCTCATCCTCATAATATTCCTCCACCTCTGCAGTAAAAGCAAGAGCTACAGAAGCACCAACAGCAGTAGCAGCGGCACCAGAATTTTGTCCTGGCTCAATAGGAACACGCTGTGCTCGTCCATACTGATTCGGAAGGGGGCGTTCGATGTAGGGTGGAACCCTATAGCGACGATCTTTCACGTTTGGAGTGGATCCTACGGGGAATCACGAAGAACACGTGGAAGCACAAAGGAAAGACACGGGGAAAACGAGAGAGAATCACTAAACCGACAAGGAATCGATCACACAAGGGCTAGATCACCGAACACATAAGGTAGCACAAGATTCAAAATCAACAAAGGTAGAGGATACAAAGGAACCGTTCTTCTCCGCGAGGAGGCCTTGATGTTCTTCCCTAGAAAGGGGTCTTGAATCCGCTTGGGGATCTTTCTCCAAGAGGTCGTGATCTCCGAGGAGAAGTATCCAAGTGGATGAGCAAAGGCTCTCACACAAATATGAGCTAATCCAATGCTAAGTCTCAAAGTGAGGAGGGGAGTCCTATATATAGACTAGGGGTGAAGGGGCACATGGGCTCAGCCAACACGCCAAGACAGCGCTTGCGGATGATCCGGGAGTGGAGCCGGATGATCCGGCTGTTCCGGATGGTCCGTGGAGGCTCGATGAGCTGGAGGCCCGGCTGGTGGCGGCGCAGGCTGGATGGCTGGTTGGGGTCCGGACGTCCGGCAGGTCCGATGATCCGGACGGGTCTCGATGGTCCGGCTTCATGTGGGAGCTTCGGGTGCCTTCGGCGTGAGTTAGCCGGATCGTCCAGGTGGTGGTCCGGATCGTCCGAGCTCTGTCCGGATCGTCTGGGCCGCCGTCCGGATCGTCCGACCAGACTGGGCCTTGGTGCTTTTCCTCTCCATCTTCACGCATGTCTTTCGCTTCCGGTTCTCCTTGCTTCCTAGCTTCTTCACGGTTAACTCCTTGGTACCTGAGTATGCATAGCGTTTCCATTTGAGGTAGTAACCATGTTCCATTTGTGTCCGTATGCAAGTCTAGTAGGAAGGAGTTCACCTCGGTTTCCAAAGCACGTGCTCTAGCTCTTGTCATGGGTCCTTGTGGGGTTGGATGTGTTGATGTAGAGTCCATGGGGATGATGGAAGGATGCTCCGCATCATGATGAGGACATCAATACCATTGTTACACCCACAACCCCTGCTGCTATACATACTGGACCAATTACTAGAGCTCGCGCACGCCAACTAAATTACCAGGTACTTTCGTTTCTTGGTAATGATTCTAATGTTCATGAGAATATGATGCTGCCTAAATTGGATACATTTGTTTTGCTTACAAATGAAGGGCCTAGCTTGGAGAAGGATGAACATTAGAGCAAGAACAAGCATGGAGATGATGGCATGCGCAAGGGGGACAAGAACGGAGTTACAAGTGATGATTTCAGGACTTTGAAGCCACCATAATGAGTGCATGAAGCCTTGGACGAAATATACAAGATGCCACTTCATAAATTTCGTCCAGAGGCTATTCTAGGTTGATAGAGGCAAAGGTGTCCCGTCTTTCGATGAGATGGTGGATTTCGCTTTGGTGGAAGTCGACTTTGACGATCCGACTACGAGCGTGCGAGGACGTCGCGCCTTAGCAATCGCTAAACCAACTCCGAGAGGTTATTGACCACGCCGGAGCACGATCAACCTGACCACGAGGGTCTATTTCCTGCGAGCAAACGAAGAACAAGCAAGAAACTGAGATTGCAATCTGGATATTGCGAATTTAAGATGAAAGCTTTATTGATCAAGGTGGGGTTCTGTGGCGCTTTGTCCGGTCGTGGAACACAAACGGCACGCCGAAGTTGCAGCTATGGCGAACTTTTAATCTAAACAAAACCCAAGTCTAAACGGTGCCCTAAGGGCTGTATATATGGAGGAAGAGGGGTGAATTTCGTGGCCCTTGGTGGAGGGGTCCGAAACTAACCCTATCTCTTGTTTCCCCACACATACGGACTCTAAAAATAGCCTATACTAATGTATTTCGAAATTACATGGGCCTGGCCCAATAATAAGGTGACGCAGCACCTAGAATAGCCTATGGACGAATATTATGAAGTGGCATCTTGTATATTTCGTCCAAGGCTTCATGCACTCCTTATGGTGGCTTCAAAGTCCTGAAATCATCACTTGTAACTCCGTTTGATCCCTTTGCATGCCATCAACTCCATGCGTGTTCTTGCTCCAATGTTCACCCTTCTCCAAGCTAGGCCCTTCATTTGTAAGCAAAACAAATGTATCCAATTTAGGCAGCATCATATTCTCATGAACATTAGAATCATTACCAAGAAACGAAAGTACCTGGTAATTTAATTGGCGTGCGCGAGCTCTAGTAATTGGTCCCGTATATGTAACAGTAGGGGCTGTGGATGTAACAATGGTATTTATGTCCTCATCATAGGTGCTGCGTCACCTTATTATTGGCCAGGCCCATGTAATTTCGAAATACATAAGTATAGGCTATTTTTTAGAGTCCGTATGTGTGGGGAAACAAGAGATAGGGTTAGTTTCGGACCCCTCCACCAAGGGCCACGAAATTCACCCCCTCTTCCTCCATATATACAGCCCTTAGGGCACCATTTAGACTTTGGGTTTTGTTTAGATCAAAAGTTCGCCATAGCTGCAACTTCGCAGATTTCGCTTTGTGTTCAACGACCTGCATAAAGACGCCACGTAACCCCACCTTGATCAATAAAGCTTTCATCTTATATTCGCAATATCCAGATTGCAATCTCAGCTTGCTTGTTCTTCGCTTGCTCGCAGGAAATAGACCTCGTGGTCGTTGATCGTGTTCGGCGTGGTCAATAACCTCTCGGAGTTGGTTTAGCGACATATATGCGACGCCCTCGCACGCGTCAGTAGTCGGATCGTCAAAGTCGACTTCCACCAAAGCGAAATCCACCATCTCATCGAAAGACGGGACACCTTTGCTTCTATCAAGTGGTATTAGATTTCCAGGTTGCTCGGTGAGATTTTACAGTTTTTCGTAGTTTAGATCGAGTCTGCTCATCATACCTATAGTCCACAAAAAAAGCCAAAAAAAAATTAGGGTTAGTTCATCCCATCCGAACCAATCTGAGCCTGTGCATAATCTTTTCTGTATTTGCTTTTGTTGAATTTGCGGTTGCATCGTCGTGTCAAGTTGCTGGTCTTAGCGTCTAGTCTTTTAGAGTTTCGAGTTCTGTTCACAGGTTGTCACGTCGCTGCCGCCATATACCACCACCACATATTCACCGCCAATCCGAATCCATATACGCCACCACATATCCGCCGCCATCACGCCCATCCGAGTTCACCAGATTCATCTCCGCCACCAGTCCGAGTTCCACCAGATTCATCTCCGCCACCAGTCCGAGTTCCACCAGATTCATCTCCGCCACCAGTCCTAGTCCGAGTCCAGTAATTGTTGCATTGTTCTCGATTTCCAGATCACGCGACATTCGAATCGTGACAATGAGGACTCCCAACTTCCGAGCCATCCGCAGAAGAAAAATAGTACCAGCTTTCAAAAAAAAACTAAGTCCGGAAAATTCGGCTAGGCAGTTTTTAGACCATTTGTAGACTTTTTCAAAAAATTTTGTTGCGAGCAAAAAAAGAGAAAAAAGTGCAAAAAAAAAAAAAAAAGAGAGAAAATATTCAGAGTGTGCTCCTCCCTTGTTTACGTGTTTGCGCCGTGATTTTGTTGGTGTTCTAGGCTCGCGCCTCTAGCATGCCCAGCCTAGGACCAGCACAAGACCATCGTTGAGCGCTTATTCAACTTTGCATCTCTCGAATTGATTATTGTCGACCCTTTTGCTACCATATTATAAGCCTTCCCAGCTCCACATACATCTACGCTGCATGCGTTGGACTCTCCCCGTAATCGCTCTATCCAAGCTTTGAGAGTTTTGACTACAACGGTTGCCGATCACCGCCTTCTTTGGGTAAGAACTGGTAAGACTTTGAGATTTGCTTGACGGGTTTGTGATACACCACCACCACTTCTTAGTAGTCTGTAGGATCATATTCTTGTGTGTTTCTATTTGCTGCTAACCATGTGATGTAGGGTGGAACCCTAATTCGTCGATCTTTCACGTTTGGAGGGGATCCTACGGAGGAAACACGAAGAACACGCGGAAGCACGAGGGAAAACACGGGGAAAACGAGAGAGAAACACTCAACCAACAAGGAATCGATCACACAAGTGCTAGATCAACATACACACATGAGATCCACAAGATACATAGTCAACTAGGGTAAGGATACAAAGGAACCGTTCATCTCCCGGAGGAGGCCTTGAATCCACGAGGGGATCTTCCCTAGATAGGGGTCTTGTATCCGATGAGGGATCTTCTCCTAGACGGAGGTCCTGATCTCCGAGGAGAAGTAACCAGGTGGATGAGCAAAGGCTCTCACACAAATATGAGCTAATCCAATGCTAAATCTCAAAGTGAGGAGAGGGGGTCCTATATATAGTGTCTGGGACGAAGGGGTACATGGGCTCAGCCCAACACGCGCACGTAGGCGCTGGCCGGATGTTCCGGACGAGGGTCCGGATGATCCGGGTGGGGATCCGGATGAGCTGGAGGCTCGGCTGGTGTCGGCGACGGGCCGGATGTCCGGCTGGCGGTCTGGTCGTCCGGGCGGGGTCCGGATGATCCGGGCCGGGGTCCGGATGATCCGGCTTCGGGAGGGAGCTTCTGTTGCCTTCGGTGGAGTTAGCCGGATTGTTCGGACCGGGGTCCGGATCATCCGGGCTCTGTCCGGATCGTCCGGGCCTCTGTCCGGATCGTCCGGCCTCTCTGGTCCTTGTTGCCTTCTCCTCTCCGTCTTCATGCATGTCTTCCGCTTTCGGTTCTCCTTGCTTCCAAACTTCTTCATGGTCGACTCCTTGGTACCTGAGTATGCATAGGGTTTCCGTTTGAGGTAGTAACCATGTCTCATGTGAATCGAAGGCGAGTTGTGAGAGGAGTGATGTCACCTCGGTTTCAAGAGCTCTTGCACGTGCTCGAGTCATCGGTCCTTGTGTTGTTGTAGGTGTTGTTGTAGAGTTCATGGGGATGATGGGAGGATGCTCCGCATCATATCCCCTCCCTTCGAAAGGATCCGACCTTGGATCTAGATCTTCATCACCATGGAAAGGAGAGAGGTCTTTGATGTTGAAGGTGTCGCTCACGTTGTACTTGTCGCTTGGTAGGTCGAGCTTGTAGGCGTTGTTGTTGTATCGTGCTAACACCTTGAAGGGTCCATCGCTCGAGGTAGAAGTTTGACTTGCGCTCGTTGGGGAAGTGTTCTTGCGAAGGTGTAGCCACACGAGATCGCCTATGTTGAAGATCATGGGTTGCTTGTTGATGTTGAGCTTGGTAGTGAGTCGCTGTACATGGCGCCGATGGTGTGTCTTGTCTCTTCATGCATCTTCTTGATGTAGCTTGCACGAGCACTTGCGCCGAGGTTGGTGCGCTCTTGTAGAGGTAGAGGTAGAATGTCCAATGGGGACAATGGATTGAAGCCGTGAGACGACCTCGAAGGGTGACTTGCCGGTCGTCGAATGTCTTGGCGCGGTTGTAGGCGTACTTTCGGCGATGGGTAGACGCGCCCCCACTCCTTGATGTTCTTCTTGATCAACACGCCAAGTAGAGTGGAGAGCGTATGTTCGTCACCTCCGCTTGGCCGCGGTTTGAGGATGGTATGCGGTTGAGAAGAAGAGCTTGATTCCGAGCTTGGCGATAGGGTCTTCCAAAAGTAACTCAGAACTTGACGTCGCGGTCGGAGACGCGATTGTCTTTGGTACTCCATGGAGGCGCAAGATTTCCTACAAAAGAGATTTGCAATATGTGAAGCATCGCTCACCTTGTTGCAAGGAATGAAATGTGCCATTTTAGAAAATCTATCCACAACAACAAACACGGAGTCCTTTCCATTTTGAGTTCTAGGCAAACCAAGTACAAAGTCCATGCTAATGTCTTCCCAAGGTTGATAAGGAATAGGAAGAGGCATGTAAAGACCATGAGATTGAGCTTTTGACTTAGCTTTGCGGCATGTTGAGCATCGGGTGGTGAAGCGTGAGACGTCTCGAAACATCTTGGGCCAAAAGTAGTTCTTGGAGAGCGTGGCGAAGGTCTTGTCGCGTCCAAAATGTCCCATGAGTCCACCTCCATGAGCCTCTTGCAAAAGTAGCAAACGAAGAGAAGACTCGGGTATGCAAAGTTTGTTAGCTCTCATAAGATAACCATCCTTGAGGTAATATTGTTCCCAAGATGTATGCGTCAAACATTTAGCATAATGAGGTGCAAAAGATGGATCACTAGCATACAATTCCTTTATGTGCTCAAAGCCTATAACATTCAACTCTAGTTGGGTGACGAGCATGCATATGCGTGAAAGTGCATCGGCAACTACATTTTCCTTGCCCTTAATGTACTTGATCACATATGGGAAAGATTCAATAACTTCACTTCATTTGGCATGACGCTTGTTCAATTTAGTTTGACCTTTCAAGTACTTAAGCGTTTCATGATCGGTATGGATGACAAACTCATGAGGTCTAAGATAATGATAGAGGCAGAGGTGTCCCGTCTTTCGATGAGATGGTGGATTTCGCTTTGGTGGAAGTCGACTTTGACGATCCGACTACGAAGTCAGCGAGGACGCCGCGCTTTAGCAATCGCTAAACCAACTCCGAGAGGTTATTGACCACGCCGAGCACGATCAACCCGACCACGAGGGTCTATTTCCTGCGAGCAAACGAAGAACAAGCAAGAAACTGAGATTGCAATCTGGATATTGCGAATATAAGATGAAAGCTTTATTGATCAAGGTGGGGTTCTGTGGCGCTTTGTCCGGTCGTTGAACACAAACGGCACGCGAAGTTGCAGCTATGGCGAACTTTTGATCTAAACAAAACCCAAGTCTAAACGGTGCCCTAAGGGCTGTATATATGGAGGAAGAGGGGTGAATTTCGTGGCCCTTGGTGGAGGGGTCCAACCTAACCCTATCTCTTGTTTCCCCACACATACGGACTCTAAAAATAGCCTATACTAATGTATTTCGAAATTACATGGGCCTGGCCCAATAATAAGGTGACGCAGACACCTAGATTAGCCTATGGACTAATATTATGAAGTGGCATCTTGTATATTTCGTCCAAGGCTTCATGCACTCCTTATGGTGGCTTCAAAGTCCCGAAATCATCACTTGTAACTCCGTTCTTGATCTCCTTGCATGCCATCAACTCCATGTGTGTTCTTGCTCCAATGTTCATCCTTCTCCAAGCTAGGCCCTTCATTTGTAAGCAAAACAAATGTATCCAATTTAGGCAGCATCATATTCTCATGAACATTAGAATCATTACCAAGAAACGAAAGTACCGTAATTTAGTTGGCGTCTTGAGCTCTAGTAATTGGTCCAAGATGTATAGCAGCAGGGCTGTGGGTGTAACAATGGTATTGATGTCCTCATCATCCTCCCTTCTTGAAATGAAGTCGCCCTCGACGGAAGTTCATCTTCCTCACCCAAATATGGCTTCAAATCTGCAATGTTAAAAGTGGGACTAACCCCAAAATCTGCAGCAGCTCAAGTTTATATGCATTATCATTTACTTTCTCCAACACCTTAAAGGGACCAGCAGCACGTGGCATTAGCTTTGATTTGCGCAAATCAGAAATCTATCCTTACGCAAATGTAACCAAACAAGATCTCCTGTGCAAACACAACATGTTTTCTACCCTTATCTCCAAAGAAGTTTATATTTAGCATTCATACGCTCAATGTTTTCCTTAGTTAACTCATGCATTTTAAAATCAACTCAGCACGTTCTTTAGCATCAAAATTAACCTTCTCTCAAGATGGAAGAGGCAACAAATCAATAGGTGCACGAGGTAGGAAACCATACACAACTTCAAAAGGGCACATCTTAGTAGTAGAATGCAATGAACGATTATAAGCAAATTCAATATGAGGCAAGCATTCCTCCCACATTTTCTTATTTTTCTTTAGAACAGCCCTAAGCATAGTAGACAATGTTCTATTGACTACTTCAGTTTGTCCATCGGTTTGGGGGTGACAAGTAGTACTAAAAAGCAGTTTAGTCCCCAACTTAGCCCATAAACATCTCCAAAAGTGGCTAAGAAATTTAGTATCACGATCTGAAACAATAGTATTTGGCACACCATGCAAGCGAATAATTTCACGAAAGAACAAATCAGCAACATTGACAAAGATCATCGCTTTTATGACATGGTATAAAGTGTGCCATTTTCGAGAATCTATCCACGACAACAAATATGCTATCCTTCTCCTTCTTTGTTCGAGGTAAACCTAAAACAAAGTCCATAGATATATCCTCCCAAGGAACACTAGGTACAGGCAAAGGCATATATAAACCATGAGGATTGAGTCGTGACTTAGCTTTTTGACATGTAGTGCAGCGAGCAATAAAACGCTCAACATCCCGTCTCATCTTTGGCCAAAAGAAATGTGTAGCAAGTACGTCCTCCGCCTTCTTCACGCCAAAGTGTCCCATTAGTCCTCCTCCATGCGCCTCCTGCAACAACAAAAGACGAACGGAGCTAGCTGGAATGCATAGCTTGTTAGCACGAACACAAATCCATCATTAACGACAAACTTGTTCCATGTTCTTCCTTCTTTACAATTCTGCAATACATCTTTAAAATCAGCATCATGCACATATTGATCTTTGATGGTCTCCAAACCAAATATTTTGAAGTCAAGTTGTGAAAGCATAGTATAGCGACGAGACAATGCATTAGCAATAACATTTTCTTTACCCTTCTTGTGTTTAATGACATAAGGGAAAGTCTCAATGAATTCAACCCATTTAGCATGTCTACGATTCAGTTTAGCTTGACTTTTAATATGTTTCAAAGATTCATGATCGAATGTATAACAAATTCTTTGGGCCATAAATAATGTTGCCATGTTTCTAAAGTCCTAACAAGAGCATATAATTCTTTATCATAAGTAGAGTAATTCAGACTAGGCCCACTCAATTTTTCGTAAAAGTATGCAACAGGTTTGCCATCTTGTAATAACACGCCTCCTAATCCAATTCCACTAGCATCACATTCAAGCTCAAAAGTCTTATTAAAATCAGGAAGTTGGAGTAAAGGAGCATGTGTCAACTTAGCTTTCAATACCGTGAAGGCTTCTTCCCATGCGGTACCCCAAACAAAAGGCACATCCTTCTTTGTAAGCTCGTTGAGAGGTGCAGCAATGGTGCTGAAATCTCTCACAAAACGCCTATAGAAACCAGCGAGGCCAAGGAAACTCCTCACTTGTGTGACCGCTTTGGGCTGCGGCCAACTCTCAATAGCTTCAATCTTGGCTTTATCAACTTCAATTCCTGTGGAGTAACAACATAGCCAAGAAAAGATACTCGGTCGGTGCAAAAGGTGCACTTCCCAAGGTTACCAAACAAACGTGCATCACGAGAGCATTAAAAACAGCACGTAAATGTTCCAAATGTTCTTCCAAAGATTTGCTATAAATCAAGATATCATCAAAATAGACTACCACAAATCGTCCAATGAAAGCACGTAAAACTTCGCTCATTAATCTCATGAAAGTACTAGGTGCATTAGTTAACCCAAAAGGCATGACTAACCACTCATATAATCCAAACTTAGTTTTAAATGCTGTTTTCCATTCATCTCCCAATTTCATACGAATTTGATGGTATCCACTACGCAAATCAACTTTGGAGAATATTGTAGAGCCACTCAATTCATCAAGCATATCATCTAGCCTAGGAATAGGGTGACGATAACGAATAGTAATATTATTGATGCCTCTACAATCAACACACATACGTGACGTACCATCCTTTTTCGCACTAGAATAATAGGAACAGCACAAGGACTAAGGGATTCGCGATATAACCTTTGTCGAGCAGCTCCTGTACTTGACGATAATCTCCTTCGCTCCTCCGGATTGGTACGGTATGGTGCACGGTTGGGTAATGATGCACCGAATTAAGTCAATTTGATGCTCAATCCCTCGAATAAGTGGTAATCCGGTGGCACGCCTTGTGGAAAGACGCCGTGAACTCCCGCAAAATGTTAGTGACAAGAGGGGCAAAGAGGAAGGCACGCCCTCGAATGAAAATAATGCCTCTTTGCACACAAAAGCATAGCAAATAGATTTGTTAAAATCTAGCTCATCAATATCAGATTTGGTGGCAAGTAAACATGCACTTTTCAATTTAATTTCGTAAGCAACAAGAGATGGTTTATTATTAGGCGTCATGTGTTGCTCAAATTCTTTTGCCACAATCTGATTTTCACTCTTATTTTTCTCCTGTTTTGCTTTATTAGCTCTATTAATATCATCTTTCAAAATGGACTCAGAGTCATAGGAAGCAAAGTAATATTTTTATCCTTATGAACAAGAGTATATTGATTGTTTCTACCATGGTGTACAGAATTTTATCAAATTGCCATGGTCTACCAAGTAACAAGGAACATGCTTGCATAGGTACCACATCACAATCAACATAATCAGCATATGTGGAGATACTAAAATGCACACGAACAAGACGTGTTACCTTCACCTTGCCGCTGTTATTGAACCATTGGATGTAGTAAGGATGTGGATGTGGTCTTGTGGTGAGAGATAGCTTCTCACCATCTCCATGCTAGCCAAGTTGTTGCAGCTCCCTCCATCTATGATGACGCTAATAGAACGCTCCTTCACAACTCCTTTGTATGGAACAAATTATGCCTCTGATTTTGCTCAGCTTGTGTAACTCTGCACACTCAAAACACGTTGAGCAACTAAACATTCATACCACAAGATCTTCAGAGCCATGTATTGTGTCTCATGATCGTAATCATCTCCACCGTGTTCCTCATGTGTAATAAGAGCCAAAGTCTCCTCATCATAGTCACTAGCGGACTCATACCCACCATCCTCGTGAGCAATCATCACACGCTGAGATTTGCATTCTCTCAAAAATGTCCTCTTCCCTTACAACGACGACAAATAATATCACTTGTGTGCCCTGTTGACGCCATGGAAGAAGAGCTCTGCAGGCCCAAAGCAGTGTGCTCTTGGCGATAGTGGTGGTTGTGCCTCTTTCTTGTATCACGGTTGGAGGTGGCACCAAGGAGGTGATGGTGCAGTGGAAGTAGATGATGTGCGTGGTGTCCATGATGACGGTCGACCTGCAGAAAAGTTAGTGCGCGCCAATGCCTGTCGATCCTGCACTTCACGTTCAGCTTTACAAGCAAGATGGAATAAACGAGTGATATTATTATAATCCTTATAGTCTAGAATGGTCTGAATCTCTATTTAATCCACCCGTAAAACGTGCAAGCATAGCTTCATTCTCCTCAACAATACCACATCTAATCAAGCCGTTTGTAATTCCCGATAATATTCTTCTCAGAATTTTTCCTTGTCTTAAGCGCTGCAATTTTTGAAGTAATTCACGTTGATAATATGGTGGAACCCAACGAGTACGCATAGCAGTTTTCAAAGCAGCCCAAGTAGCTGGAACAGGATATAATCTACAATGTTCGACCACCAAACACATGCAAAGCTAGTGAAAGAACAAACAGCAGCAGGAACACGCCTCTCCTCGTGATATTGTAAACATGTAAATCGTTGTTCAGTTTCTAACTCCCAAGTAAGATATATATCGAGAACATATCTACCCTCAAATGGTGGAATATTCAATTTCAGTTTAGGGAGATGGTCATGATCTCGCACTGAGGGGAGCCCTAGCATTGCCATTATTTGCATGTGGACGACCGGTGGTTCCACTGCTGGTGGTTGCACGTAGTTCGATGTTGATCAACCTCCTCCTCGTAATCTCCCACATAATCATCCTCCTCGGTACCAAAGAAGAAGCAATGGAGAGGAGCCAAAGAAGCACCAACAATGATAGCAGCGGCACCAGAATTTTGTCCTCGCTCAAGAGGAACACGCCGAGCTCGTCCATACCGATTCGGAAGGGCGAGTTGTTGTCGTTCTTGAGGTGCGATAGGTGCAGCGGCGGTGGTTGTGGAAAACGCACGAGCAATTCATCAAACTTGCTATCAAGCTTTGTTTCAAACGCCTTCTCAATGCCATCTATCTTCTCCATGGCCTCGTCAAATCTGTTTATCACGCCTTGCACCTGTCCAATCATCATTTGCTGAAACTTATCATGTAGCTGTTTGTTCGTCAGTTCTCCCAATCAGTCTCATCGGCTTGTGGTCCTGCCATGGTTAGCAGAATAGAAACACACAAGAATATGATCCTCAGACTACTAGGAAGTGGTGGTGGTGGTGTGGTGGACAGTCACAAATCCGTCAAGCAAATCTCAAATTCTTACCAGTTCTTACCCAAAGAAGAAGCGGTGATCGGCAACCGTTGTAGTCAAAACTCTCAAAGCTTGGCTATAGCGATTACGTGGAGAATCAAACGCACGACGAGATGTATGTGGAGCTGGAAGGCTTATAATATGGTAGCAAAAGGGTCAAGAATAATCAAATCGAGATGCAAAGTTGAATAAACGCTCAACGACGATCTTGTCTTTGGTCCTAGGCTAGACCGTGCTAGAGACGCGAGCCTAGAACACTAACAAAATCACGACGCTGCACGTAAACAAAGGAAAAGCACACTCTGAATTTTTTTTTCGCTTTTTTTTTGCGCTGCTTTTTTTTTGCGCTGCTCTTTTTTTTTTCTTTGCGAAAAATCACTATAATGGCGAGTGTCTCAAAACTCTTCCCGGTCAAACCGACAGATGGGCACGAAATTTTTTCGACCAAAATTTTTTTTTTTTTTCGCTGCCTGACCCAAAAACTGAAACGGGTCAAAAAACTTTCTATAACGGCGATCGCTCAATACGCTTAGAAACACCTAAAATAGGATAGCCAGAAATTTTTTTATCCCGTATGCTTTTTGGAAAATTTTGGGCCTAAACGGAGGGTGGTTTCGGTCTTTTTTTTGAAACCAACCTCTTCTACTGACGGCAAAAGATTGCTGGAATCAAAACCTACTCGGACAAGGAAACACGAATCGAATTTAGATGGATCCCAAAACAAATCGAATATGCAAGGAACTCGGATTGGTGGTGGATATATGGTGGTGGTATATGGCAACGGTGGTGGTATATGGCAGCGGTGGTGGTATATGGATACGGATTCAAGCGGTGGCGGATAAGCGGTGGTGGTAGATGGTAGGGCGATGATGATGGTGCGGTGGCGGCGTGACAACTTATGACCGTAACTCAAACTCTAAAAGACTAGACTCTAAGACCAAAGAACTAGACACGACGATGCAACCGCAAATTCAACAACGCAAATACGTAAAAGATTATGCAAAGGCTCGATTGGTTCGGATATGATGACCTAACCCTAAATTTTTTTGTGGCTTTTTCGTGGACTGTAGGTATGAAGAATGACTCGATCTAAACTACGAAAACTGTAAAATCTCACCGAGCAACCCGGAAATCTGATACCACTTGATAGAGGCAGAGGTGTCCCGTCTTTCGATGAGATGGTGGATTTCGCTTTGGTGGAAGTCGACTTTGACGATCCGACTACGAAGTCAGCGAGGCGTCGCGCTTAGCAATCGCTAAACCAACTCCGAGAGGTTATTGACCACGCCGAGCACGATCAACCCGACCACGAGGGTCTATTTCCTGCGAGCAAACGAAGAACAAGCAAGAAACTGAGATTGCAATCTGGATATTGCGAATATAAGATGAAAGCTTTATTGATCAAGGTGGGGTTCTGTGGACGCCTTTGTCCGGTCGTTGAACACAAACAAAGTACGCCGGTTGCAGCTATGGCGAACTTTTGATCTAAACAAAACCCACGTCTAAACGGTGCCCTAAGGGCTGTATATATGGAGGAAGAGGGGTGAATTTCGTGGCCCTTGGTGGAGGGGTCCAAACTAACCCTATCTCTTGTTTCCCCACACATACGGACTCTAAAAATAGCCTATACTAATGTATTTCGAAATTACATGGGCCTGGCCCAATAATAAGGTGACGAGCACCTAGATTAGCCTATGGACGAATATTATGAAGTGGCATCTTGTATATTTCGTCCAAGGCTTCATGCACTCCTTATGGTGGCTTCAAAGTCCTGAAATCATCACTTGTAACTCCGTTCTTGATCTCCTTGCGCATGCCATCAACTCCATGTGTGTTCTTGCTCCAATGTTCATCCTTCTCCAAGCTAGGCCCTTCATTTGTAAGCAAAACAAATGTATCCAATTTAGGCAACATCATATTCTCATGAACATTAGAATCATTACCAAGAAACGAAAGTACCTGGTAATTTAGTTGGCGTGCGCGAGCTCTAGTAATTGGTCCAGTATGTATAGCAGCAGGGGCTGTGGGTGTAACAATGGTATTGATGTCCTCATCAGATAATGTTCCCAAACATGTAGGACACGCACTAAAGCATACAATTCCTTGTCATATACGGGATAGTTAAGTTGAGCACCGGAGAGTTTTTCACTAAAATAAGCAATGACTCGTTTTTCGTGCATTAAAACTCTGCCAATTCCGGTACCACTTGCATCACAATGAACCTCAAAAGTTTTGTCAAAATTGGGCAAAGCAAGAATCGGAGCATGAGTAAGCAAGGACTTAAGCTCATCGAAAGCGTTGGATTGCAAAGGTCCCCAAACAAAAGGAGTATTCTTCTTACTCAAAGCATGCAAAGGAGCTGCAATAGTGCTAAAGTTTTTCACAAAGCGACGATAAAAACCTGCAAGACCAAGGAAACTTCGCACTTGTTGCAAATTGGTGGGTTGGGGCCAAGTTTTAATTGCTTTGATCTTAGTTTCATCAACATGGACACCCTTGGAAGAGACAACGAAACCCAAGAAAACCACTTTGTCAACGCCAAAAGTGCATTTTTTCAAGTTGGCATAAAGACTTTCCTTTCGAAGCGTTTGCAAAACAAGCTTAACATGATCAAGATGCTCTTTCATGGTTTTGCTAAACACAAGAATATCATCGAAGTAAACCACAACAAAGATTCCAATGTATGGACGAAGTACATGATGCATGAGACGCACAAAAGTTCCGGGAGCTTCCGACAAACCCATAGGCATAACCAACCATTCATATAAGCCAAATTTTGTTTTGAAAGCAGTTTTCCATTCATCACCCTCATGAATGCGGATTTGATAATAGACACTTTTAAGATCAATTTTGGAGAAAAAGTTGGCTCCACTAAGTTCATCAAGCATATCATCTAAGCGAGGAATGGGATGCCTATAGCGCACGGTGATAGTATTTATAGGTCTACAATCGGAGCACAAGCGGAAACTTCCATCGGGTTTAGGCACAAGTATAACGGGAACGGCACAAGGGCTTAAGCTTTCACGTACATGACCGTTGTTGATTAGTTGTTGTACTTGCCGTTGAATCTCCTTGGTTTCTTCGGGATTGACACGGTAGGGAGCTTTGTTTGGAAGTGGCGCTCCGGGGATGAGGTCGATTCGATGCTCAATGCCTCGAAGAGGAGGTAGACCCGGAGGTAGCTCATTGGGGAAAACATCTTGAAATTCCTGCAAAAGAGATTGAAACACCAAAGGTAGCTCATGAGTGGTGTTAGTTTGTGGTTCTCCATCCTTGCACACTAGGACAAAGTGCATCACACTCGATGGGTTCTCACACACTTCTCTCATCTCATGTTTGGTGGCGAATAGTATGAGGTTTTTCTCTCTAGGAGAAGAGGCGCTCAAATTTGGCTTGTGGCTGTCACGCACTTTTTGGTGGCTCACTTTCTCACTCTTCTCTCTTTGGTTGGTGGCTTGTTTGTCGGCTATCACTTGACTAGGAGACATGGGTCGTAGGACATATTCTTTGCCTTTCATCTTGAAGCTATAGTGGTTTGTACGCCCATTGTGGTAGACACCACGGTCGAATTGCCATGGCCGACCAAGGAGGAGGTGGCAAACGGTCATTGGGACCACATCACACTCCAAAGTGTCCTCATATGCACCTATTTTGAATGATACTTGGACCGTATGCTCAACTCGTATAGTGCCGGAGTCACTTAGCCATTGAACCTTGTAGGGTTGTGGATGCTTCTTCTTGACCAATTGGAGCTTGGAGCATAGTTCTTCGCTTGCCAAGTTGTGGCAACTACCTCCATTGATGATGACCTTGACGGATCTCCCATTGATGCCGGCCTTTGTGTGGAAGATGTGGCATCTTTGGTCTTCTTCTTGTTGATGTTGAAGTGTCAAGATCTTGGAGACAACAAGAGCGGTACTTGTGTCTTCATCACAAAAGACTTGATCATCTTCATCCTCGTTGATGCGCCGGTGCATGGCCACTTGCTCAATAGCGTCCATTTCATCTTCACTCATTGAGTCGTAGGTGCCATCGTCGTTTAGTATCATGGTCCGCTTGTTGGTGCATTCATATGACTTGTGGCCTCGGCCGCCGCAAGTAAAACACTTGAAGGAGCTTGTCTTGACGGTCTCATCGTTTGGAGTAGATGATGAAGCACGCGGCTTGGGGTTGCTTGTAGTAGGAGAAGGACGACTTGAACTTGTAGAAGCTTTCTTGTAACTTGACTTGTCGTCGTTGGTTGGAGAAGGCTTGGTTGATGTCGAAGTTGGAGTAGTTGTTGAAGCTTGGTTGTTGGAGAAGCCGTATGTCTTGGAGGAGTACTTGGCATACTTGAAGTCATCTTGCACTTGTCGTTCCGCCTTTGTAGCTTGATGCACGAGCTCAATGAGGTTGGAGTAGGGTTGGAAGTCGGTGATCTTCTTGATGGGATGGTTGAGTCCGTTCAAGAATCGTGCCATTGTTTGCTCATCATCCTCCGTGACATTGGCTCGAATCATGGCAATCTCCATTTCCTTGTAGTATTCTTCAACACTCTTTGTTCCTTGCTTCAGGAGTTGTAGCTTCTTGAAGAGATCACGGTTGTAGTAGGTGGGCACAAAGCGTGCTCTCATGACATCCTTCATTTGAGCCCAAGTGGTGATTGGAGGTTCACCTCTTGCTTGTCGGCGCTCAAGGACTTGTTCCCACCATATGAGCACATAGTCTTGGAACTCAAGTGATGCCATAGCGATCTTCTTCTCTTCCTCATAGTTGTGCAAGCGAAAGATTTTGTCGACCTTCAATGCCCATGAGTGATGAGGATATAAGTACCTTGTATATGACCAAAAATATTGCATACATGCATATTTGTCAGGTGATTTCTAGTGCAAACTATTCAATAATCTATTTATGTTATCCAGAACAAAAATACTTCACACACTTTTGTGTTTTATCTAATTGCAGGTGTATGGGACATTTGTACAATCCACATATGAAGATAAGGAAGAAAGAGATGTTTATTTGCTGTTCAAAAGTCCTCTCACGTCACTTTTGGCCCAAAAGAAGATAGAGTCCAAGTCTCCACGTTCGATTCAGATTCGGACTGCATGACATACCGACTCAAAATGCCAACAACTTTTTCATACGGACTCCAAATTGGGTGATTTTTTTTGTTGGAAAGTAGATTTCATGCTCTTTCCAGCAAAATTGGAATCACCTTAAAATCCGTCCGGAGCGTTGAGTTGTGGACAAAACAATCTGACGCTGCACCAGAATCCGAGTCAAACTACAAGTCCAAAGGTGTTACGTCACCTCCACTTGGGCCCATTGGCCTTGTACGACCTAGGGTTAGTTTTAGGCTGCCTTGGGATGTCCTCCCACCTCCTTGGCCGCCACCCCTTGCTCCTATATAAGTAGATCCATCTAGTAGCTTTTCCCTTGGGATTTGTTTAGTTAAAAGTTAGCCATTGCAACTTCGTACTTCGCTTGTGTCCAACGACCAGACCAAGATCGCCACGGATCCCCACCTTTATCCATACTTCATACATACTACGCAATATTCAGATTGCTTTTATCATATTCTTGCTTGTTCTTCGATTGCTTGCAGGAATAGACCTTCGTGGTCGTTGATTGTGCTCGGCGTGGTCAATAACCTCTCGGAGTTGGTTTAGCGATTGCTAAGGCGCAACGTCGTGCACGTTTGTAGTCGGATCGTCAAAGTCGTCTCCACCAAATCGATAGTTATCATCTCATCGAAGATCGGGACACCTCCGCCTCTATCAAGTGGTATCGCTTTTCAGGTTGCTCGGTGAGATTTTACAGTTTTCATAGTTTAGATCGCATCATCATTCATACCTACAGTCCATGAAAAAGCTACAAAAAAAAGTTAGATCTGTTCATCCTTTATCCAAGCCAGTCTGAGCCTTTGCAATTTTCTATTCATTGCTTGCATAGTTGAATTATCGGTTGCATCGTCGCGTCAGTTGCTGGTCTTAGTGTCTAGTTCCTTTAGAGTTTCGAGTTCAGTTCACATTAGTCACGCCGCCGCTGCATCATTATCACTTCCGCTGTCCACCATCCCATCTATTAATTTCCACCATGTGCTACGCACTGTTCATTATCATAATCATAGTTGAGGTCATTCACATCTTCGCCTGATCCAATCTGCATCTTATCTAGTTTGTCTTGGAAAGAGGGAGAAAAAAAAGAGAGAAAAAAAGAGAGAAAAAAAAGAGAGAAAAAAAAGAAAAGAAAAGAAAAGAAAACGAGAGAGAAGAAAAAGAAAAAAAAGCGTGAGAAAAAAAAAGAGAAGAAAAAAACGGATCTATCTAGAATCAATCTCGTACCTGAATTCGGATTGGAATCTGTTTTGCGCACTGTTCAGTAAAATAGGTGTATCTTCCTCATACGAAGTCCGTTTTGGCTCCGTGAGTACTCAAATTGAAGCTAGCGACGAGCCGCATCTAAATAGTTGCAGAAGCTAGTTCATTATTTCACACCTCAAAATCGGCTTCTAAATAGGTATTTTTGCCCTCTGAAGTTCGTGAACACAGATTGTTCCAATTTTTCAGGCCAGTTTTAGAATTCTTTGACTCCTCATATCAGTTCGGAATTGGTGATTCTTTTTGCATTGGAAAGCTAGAGTTAGTAGCATTCTTTGGAAATTTATCAGAAAATTGGCTCAAACTTTTCAAGAGGAAAGTTGGAGAGAGATTTGTTGTATGTCCTGCTTGGTAGTTGTTTTTCATCATTATCTTCACTACCATTGTGATCTTCACTTATATCTTGCTGTCAAGAGCTACTTAGTATCCTTCATTGATGCTAGTTGTGCTATGCCGTGACCTCATTAGTGTTCTAGGCTCGCGTCTCTAGTCCGGTCTAGCCTAGGACCAGCCTGATACGTCGTTGAGCGTTTATTCAACATTGCATCTTTGAATTGATTATTGCTAATCTTTTGCTACCATATATAGCCAACCCAGCTCCACATATTTCTACACGTGTATACGTCGCGCCCCCAGCAATCGCTTTACTCAATATTCGAGTTACTTGACACCGCTGGTTGCCGATCACCGCCTGCTGCATGGTAAGAACTTGTAAGACATTGATATTTGCTTTATCGTGAGCATTTTACCACCACATCCTAGTAGTTATAGGAACATTATTTTTGGATTTTGTTTCTTGTTTCTACTAATCATGACAGGTTTCAAGATAGAAGTTCTTGGACGATTTAACACATCTTCACCATCACGAGAGTTGGAACAACACACACAAGCACATGGCCAGTTAGCTCTTTACCGTCATTTGAGGGTAGATTTAATCCTGCTATTTATCTAGCTTGGGAGCTTGAAGTAGAACAAGTTTTTAGTCACCATGGCTTTTCTCGAACTTGAGCGAGTACGAGCTGCCACTAGAGCATTTATCGGTTTTGCTTCATTTGGTGGAATGTGCATTGTAAGAAAACCATTGATAACCAACCCACAACTTGGAAAGATTTGAAAGATGTAATGAGAAAACAATTTTTCCCTCCTTACTATCGCCGTGAATTGCTTCATAAATTTGAACAATTTAAACAAGGCAATAACACTGTTCATGCTTACTACCAAGAGTTCAAATCTTATATACATCATTGTGACATAGAAGAATCTGAGAATGATACAATGAATAGATTTTTGGTGGTTTGAACCATGATATTCGTGCAAGATTTCAGATATTCCTCGTTGCATTCTTGGTATGTATGTTCGTGCTTGTACCTTTGAGAGACGATTCTGAGGAGGATGCATTGGGTGACTACAACAACTACAATTCCAGTTCATGCTCACCATCGCCGGTTGGTTCCTCCACCGTTGCACCTACTAGAGCAGCCCCACCTCGGAGCGTGACATCATCTCAAGAGTATGGTGCATTGTCTACGCCTGTAACTACATCAGCCTACGTCTTTGCGACAAGGTAACAGTAAAGGTATTGATGATATAACTTCACATGAGAATGATGCATCCCTAGTTAACTTGAATACATCATGTTTTGAGCTACCCACTACTTTGATCACACCACCTATTTTTGAGGATTATGTTGATAATTTGACTATGCCATGTGATCAAACAACTGAAATACCAACAATTTTGAGAGCACCAATTGAATTAACTGTTGATGCAAAAGAATCAATGTTTAATCGTTTTGATATGACCTCTAATCTTGGTGATGATTCTGTGTCGAATGACTCATTGCATGTTTGCTTATCTAAGCATGTTGTAGCATGTAAATTTGATTCAAATAAGGTTTATTCACCAATGTTGGGATGGTTTAATGATGAACATTGTCAATCTTTTGAAATAAATAAGAGCTTCACTTATATGTGCAAATTGAGTTGCAATATTTTCATGCCTTCTAGTTCTTGTGCTAATTTGTTGGCTTTAGATTTTACGAACTATGCAAGTTACTCATCTATTCATGTGTCATATATGCAAAAATCAAGCGAAGTAAAAATGGATGACGTATACATATACAACATGTACACCTTGTCTCTTTTGTTAGCCACATTTCAGATTAAGCAACGCCGAGGACGGCTTTATTTTCAAAAAGGGGAGGATGATGAGGACATAAGTACCTTGTATATGACCAAAATATTGCATACATGCATATTTGTCGGTGATTTCTAGTGCAAACTATTCAATAATCTATTTATGTTATCCGAACAAAAATACTTCACACACTTTTGTGTTTTATCTAATTGCAGGTGTATGGGACATTTGTACAATCCACATATGAAGATAAGGAAGAAAGAGATGTTTATTTGCTGTTCAAAAGTCCTCTCACGTCACTTTTGGCCCAAGAGAAGATAGAGTCCAAGTCTCTCACGTTACGGATTCAGATTCGGACTGCATGCATACATACGACTCAAAACGCCAACAACTTTTTCATACGGACTCCAAATTGGGTGATTTTTTTGTTGGAAAGTAGATTTCATGCTCTTTCCAGAAAATTGGAATCACCTTAAAATCCGTCCGAGCGTTGAGTTGTGGACAAAACAATCTGACGCTGCACTGAATCCGAGTCAAACTACAAGTCCAAAGGTGTTACGTCACCTCCACTTGGGCCCATTGGCCTTGTACGACCTAGGGTTAGTTTTAGGCTGCCTTGGGATGTCCTCCCACCTCCTTGGCCGCCACCCTTGCTCCTATATAAGTAGATCCATCTAGTAGCTTTTCCTTGGGATTTGTTTAGTTAAAGTTAGCCATTGCAACTTCGTACTTCGTTTGTGTCCAACGACCAGACCAAGATCGCCACGGATCCCCACCTTTATCCATACTTCATACATACTAGCAATATTCAGATTGCTTTTATCATATTCTTGCTTGTTCTTCGATTGCTTGCAGGAATAGACCTTCGTGGTCAGGTTGATTGTGCTCCGGCGTGGTCAATAACCTCTCGGAGTTGGTTTAGCGATTGCTAAGGCGCAACGTCGTGCACGTTTGTAGTCGGATCGTCAAAGTCGTCTCCACCAAATCGATAGTTATCATCTCATCGAAAGATCCATCTAGTAGCTTTTCCCTTGGGATTTGTTTAGTTAAAAGTTAGCCATTGCAACTTCGTGTACTTCGTTTGTGTCCAACGACCAGACCAAGATCGCTTACGGATCCCCACCTTTATCCATACTTCATACATACTCGCAATATTCAGATTGCTTTTATCATATTCTTGCTTGTTCTTCGATTGCTTGCGTGAATAGACCTTCGTGGTCGTTGATTGTGCTCCGCGTGGTCAATAACCTCTCGGAGTTGGTTTAGCGATTGCTA